>CACRXK020003524.1:0-35779 GCA_902702795.2 Paramuricea clavata | reverse complement strand
CGACCTTAACTACAATTGCAGTAAAAAAGATGGATTTATCATCATCCCAGTGACACAACCAATCTCGAAGAAATCGAGAAAAACAAAGAAAATTTATTTTAAAGGATGAATTTGGTAGAATGTAATATTGTTTCAGCGAACACGAAATGAATTAGTTTGTGCTTATGAAAATTTTCAAAATTCTATTAAAAAAACAATGTAGTTTTCTTAGCAACACAGTTTCAAAATGTTTCTATTCTGTTGCCTAGCTGTTCGTGCTTAGAACATCAAAAGCTGGTGTAAGATTTTAACAAACAAACAAACGACCGATTCTCAAATATTTCAAACTCGAAATTGATTTTACTATATTCTGGAAAATATGGGTTTACTTGCAGTAATGTACGTGACAACAAAATTAAGAAAATGTCATATAAAAATCACAACTTTTGAAAACGTTTTAGTAACAAATACGTCTTTCAACATATCTGCTCATATACCACTGACTTTTGATCCTACGCGTAGTTGGTCCAAGATCTTTGAAACAATAATTGAAACAATTGATTTTACTTCCACTATGGAATGAATCCAACAAAATTTGACCAATCAAACATATTTGGAAAAAAGTAGCCAATAATTTCGGATACGTTTAAACAAGGTGATTTTGTCAAAATACATTTCATACTTGTGAGTTATGTGGTCTAAGAAACTTGATGTATTAAAACAATAATTATATTAGTATAGCTATAAGACTAGTGTCTTGTGCCTTTGGGCTAATTAGTCTGATTTGTAGTGAAGAATAAAATGCCAATAATAATGTATAATTACAGAAGATGTGTGCAATAAACTGTATTAATAATCACAAATGTATAGTAAGGAAATTCATTTATAAAATAACATGTATATAACGCGTGTACTGATTAGTCGAAACCTGTGTTTGGATCAGGCCATCCAAACACGGAAAGTTTTTTTAAGGGAAATTTTAACACGGAAAGTTGTTATTTTATAAAACAATTACTTTATGGTTTCCGTGTTTGGATGGCCTGATCCAAACACTTGGGAATGTTGCTCGAGTTAAGAAAAGCGAGCAAAATCACTCGCCTTCGGCTCGTGTTTCGCGCGCTTTTCTTAACTCTCGCAACATTCCCGCGTGTTTGGATCAGGCCATCCAAACACGGAAACCATAAAATAATTGTATATTCATTTTCCCTAAGAAGTATAGAAAGCAACCCTACAGCTTAGTAATTTTTCATCTATTGAAGAAGCATGCAATGAATTTTACCACACGTTTCTCAGAGAACAAGCATTAGGGTGGATAACCCCTCCTATCACTGAAACAATGATTGTTGGTTAATGTATACACATGATTGAGGAATTAATATAAAACACAACCGTACCAAGTAGTTTCAAAGGTCTCCACATTATTACATCATTCCCTTAGAATATTTCTTACTGGCCGCTGACTTTCTATTATGATTAGCAATCTTTGCTTTATGTTTATCTTTATATGATCGGTCACGTTCTGTATTACCACTTCGGCCTTGACGCTTGCCTACGTCATCGTTACCATGGTTATTCTGTCTTTGGTGACCTTGACGACGGCCATGTTGTTTCTCACCAGATACGTCATTGGGTTCGTTAGGTTCTCTTCCCTTTGAAGAGCTCTCTCCAGAGTCCTGCATTTAAAAGATGGGAATAAATACTGGTCATTGTAAAATATCAACGCACTGTATAGGGTTAGATTTAAGGTCATGTTTATATGTTTTTGGGCGAAACGTACCAGCTAGCAGGAAAACTCGGTTAGGCGGGTACAAGTGTTTACATGCTGATCACGGCTAGCGGATCGAGTGTTCCTTTGGTATAATTGTACGTTACAACAATAAATGATTATGTTCCTCTCCCCGTCCCCTCCCGAACAGGTAAACACCTTACACCTTCAGTTTTGGGTTTTCACAGATCTTCTCCAAAGTTTTCCCAACTATCTACTCTCAAGCATATAAAGATACAGTAAAACACAGTGCGTCGGAGACGTGTCGATATATACGAAGCTGCTGCGTTACGGGGTTATTCAGGGGGAAGACGAAATAACTGGAACAGCCTGGGTGTCGGTAATAGACCTTTCCGGTAATTACGTCACAACTACACTGTTTTCAACTTGGATTTTGACCAATAAGGGGCCATTTAATGGTCAAAATCCAAATTTTTTTTTATGCATGTGTTGACGAAGGATGTTCTGCTTCTCTGACCATAGCCCGTGAGAAACAAACTTAAAATCTATTCCATTTAAGGTGGTCCTAAGTTGAAAACGGTGTTTGTCGTGACGTAATTACCGGAAAGGTCTATTCGTACGTTGTTATTTTATTCAATCTAATAGACCCTCAAACTGACCTTATCTTCATCGTCATCATCTTTGTTGTCTTTTAAATGAAGTAGAGCACGAGGAGTCGTGAATGGCCTGGAAATAAATTGCATGAAATGAATCTATTTTATTGTTTATTATTTTATGATATCGTACTTAGGTCTCAAAGTAGCCTGCGCAGCGGCGCTGGGGTACTTCTTTTTTTCAGTCACGTATACGACTTAGATACGAGTATTCTCGCTATCTTACTTTTAACTAACAACTTACTTTTTGCTGGTACCACATGACCTTTGCAAATCAAAGGTATACAAAACCGTAATTTAGTGGGCATTTGTGTAAGCCTGATAAAGTGTCAATGTTTCTTACTAGAGGCGAAATTTTAATCAGCCAACTATATATTGCCGTAGTGTACATTTGACACTTGTGATCAGTACAAAGCAGCATTATTATTTATGTTCTCTTGAAGTAACAATGAACATAAGATAACAAACATAACTTGAAAGAGTGATTCTTCGCATTGTCCAACCGCTGGAACTTGAAGTTAAAACAGAGATTACCGGCCGGTTAACGCAATCCTTTGTGGGCAATTATTGACGAATGTCGAAGTCTGAGAGGGAGGAAACAGTCAACTAGGTCTAATCGATAATGGCCTTTCCCAACACCTAGAATCAATAACAAACAATTACCTTCTCAACGTAATTTCGCTCAGTTCATCAGCTGAGTCAACATCTTGAGCCCCAACATTTTGTTCGTCATAGGTATCATCATATTCATCTTCGTAATCATTAAATGTTTCATCATAATTCAAAATTATTTGTTTCACACTTTCAACATCTCTCTCTTTATCAAAAACTGACTTCATACTCTCCGCAACGCGTGTCTTTCCTTTTTGTACTCGCGTGAGATCCACATTGGCATTAGTGAATATATCAAATTCGTCTTGATCATAAATATTATGTCTTGAAGATAAAACACTAGACTGCTTCATAACTTCACTCTTACTTAAGTTACGGTCAAGAATGCTTAGTTCACCAGGAAGACTGTTTTCAAGTATAAGGTTTATAGTTTTCTCGACATCATAATCCAAGTTTTGTAAACAAAGAAGAATGAATCCTTCACCACAATCTGGCAGTAAATCTTTCACATGTGATATCATTGAGGTAAGTTCTACATCACTCATGGTTTCTGATGGCATCTAAAACATAAGTGATTAAAACAATATTCATGGGTTTCAGTATTAGGTCATGGGAAACCAGTAGTGGTCGAAGCGAATTAAAAAACATCTCTCAATTCCGTTTATTAACATTTTTTACACCCCTGGTTGGCCACCATGCATCTGTTGCACAATATATTAAAATATTAACGGTTTTGTGTTTCTCCACGCATCATGCTTTCTAATTATTTGCGGACTGTTTGACCGGGGAATAAGAAACTAATATGCAGCAAATGCGGGCGAGGAATAAGAAACTAATATGCAGCAAATAGTGGCTTTAACGCTATACCTAGATGTATTTGAACCCCACGCTCGAGGTATTATCACTTAAAAACTTTCAACTGCTTTCTTAGATAAAGACGCCTCTAAGCTGCCACCATCCCTTTGACCAGGGGCTGTAATATTCTTCTTTTGTGGTCTGTCATTGGAATATTGTGCCCCTGATCTGGAATGTTGAGATTGATTACTGGATTCTTGTGGCTGCGATCCAGAATCATTCGGTTTAACATGAGTGTCGTCCATTTCACTGATGGCAGATATTATATATTTTAATCGTGTTTCATCCACAGGGAGCCCAGACGAGTGAATAATATCTATGTCCAACTCAATACTATATTGAAGGTTGTAAACACGGAGGAATCTAAGAAGTAATGTATGAAATGAGACATTATGATTGTTAATTGTTAGGGTTGTTTATTGTTGATAAATTCTGCGTCGTGTATGCATGGCGTCGAAAAAGAAAGAATATTTTCTAGTGAAGTAAACCTGTAAAGCCCGGGGGAAAATAGGAAACACAGTGGCAGAACCACTTGAAAATTTCAATGTTATCTCGATTATTTCCCCGTTTGCTCACCAAGGGAAACATTGTTATTGATTTTTAAAACATGGACCTACATGGCCAGGAAACAATGTTTTCCAGCTTTCCCAAGGCATAACAACGATAAAAACCTCGTAACCTTAATAACATCCTCTTTTTACCTTTTAAAAGATAATAAATCCATAATAACTGAAAGAAAATCTTCGACACTGTTCTCCTTCATTTCGTTACTGTTTTCTTTTTCACTGTAAGAAATAATGACATGAACTTAGGCCAAATAAAAAAAAACTTGCTTAGCGTCACCACCCGCCTCTCGATTTTCTGCCGCCTCTGAATTTTTTTATATTTTTTTATGTAAATCTCTTCGTTTTACAGCTTAAAACAGTTTAATATTTGAAATTTTTCTCATGTTCAGACCTTCGCGCTATATACTGATCGATAGGAGCGCGTAGGCTTGGGTATACAAGGTTCTTAAAGCAAAATGGCGGCCTTCGCAACATCAGTACAAAAAATATCACCGATATGGTGGAAAAACGTCCCCATCCCCCCAAAAAATACTATTAAAAAATTATAAAACGAGTAAAAATTTAACGGAAAATGTTTTATATTTGTTAAATTATATACAAAATAAAGAGCCTTCACAAGATAACATCACCAGTTTCAAGATAGTCAGTATCTCTATCACGAAAACAAAGCTAGGCTGGCACTTTCCGGAAGAGTGTATTCCACTTCTCAAACTTACTGAAATAATAATAGTAATAATAACTTCTTTATTTAAACTGGTAAAAACCGATCAGCTAACAAAATATCAGCTGGTATAAACCGATGACCAGCATTAATATATAAATAGTTTACATCCATAATACTATATATTATCTAAAAAAACCACACCACATGCAATACTAGAATAGATATAAAAAATGTTTAAAAAAAAATAAATATTTAGTGTTAAGAGTTACTATATGCTACAACGATGTTCGTGAGCATCAGTTTCTAAGAAAAACTTTAAAATATTGTTTTTAAAGGAGGACAAAGTCTTTAAGTCTCGTAAGTGTTTTGGCAAGGCGTTCCATTCTTTCGCGGCCGAACATTGAAATGACGACTCGCCCATTTTCGATTTGGTTGGAATTACGCACAACAACGTGGTGTCTCTCAGGGATCTATTGTGCGTTTCTGATCTTCTAATAAAATAACCAATTAGTTGTTGTGGACAGTCAATGTTGTATATAATTTTATATACTAATTGCAAACGAAGAAAGCGCCTTCTGCTGCTTAATGACAATAAGCCCAGTTTAGTGCGCATTTCTTGCGTGCACGTTTTGCGATTTGCTGATAGTATAATACGCATCGCTTGATTCTGCAGACGCTCTAACCGCTGCGAATTCCCCTTTCCGCATTCTGCCCAAACCATACAGCCGTAATCTAGTACTGGTAAAATGGTTTGTTTATATATCCTTAATAACGTCTTACAGCTAAGGAATGCCGATATTCGGTTCAGTATTTTGAGCTTAGGGTACATTCGCGCTGATAAATTCGATACATGTTTTTTCCATGTCAAACAGCTATCAATGTCGACACCGAGGTATCTAAAATGATCTGACTGTTTCAATATTTCCCCGTTTAATTTAACATGTAAATCACGCGCGTTAGCCACTGAATATCTGGATCCTATAACCATGACTTCCGTCTTCTTATGATTACTTATCAGACCGTACTGATCAAGCCAAGAATCAATATGTTTAAGGTCTTCATTGACACATTGTTCGGCTATGTTAATATCTTTCGAGGTAGCATAAAGTTCAGTGTCATCAGCATACAGTGAACCATTACTCTTTTGACAAACATTGAGAATACCACTAATATGAATATTAAACAATGTTGGGCCGAGGACAGACCCCTGAGGAACTCCGTGTGTAATATTCCGATGATCTGATTCTGCTCCTCCACTTACGACGAACTGACGTCTGCTCGAGAGGTAACTTCTGAACCATTCAAGTTCATTATCCTTTACACCATGTTGTTTGAGCTTGTGTAGTAAGATGTCATGATCTATAACATCAAAAGCTTTACGAAGATCAAGAAAAGCACAAACAACTTTTTCGCCTTTGTCGATTGCTAATTTCCAAGCATCAACGGCTCTAATAAGAGCTACTGTTGTAGAGGAGTGTTTAACATAAGCATATTGATGCTGGCTGATAAGGCCAACATTTTGTGCAAAAGCTTGAAGGTTTGAATTTGCAAAAGATTCCTGGATTTTAGAGATACATGGCAGTACTGATATTGGTCTTTGATTGTCACGCTCAGTTTTCAATCCTCCTTTATATAATGGAGTTACCTTTGCTACTTTCCATATTGAGGGAAATTTACCGCTCATATATGATGCGTTGAATATGTTCGTCACAACTTTACTAATGTAAGGTGCGGCAATCTTTAGAACTTTGGCAGGAATATTATCTGCACCGGTAGCTTTAAATGAATCCATCGTTTGCAGGGCATAAGACACATCTGCTTCGCACAAGGATTGAAATTTAAAAGTACTTGTGGGATTGTTTATTGGTTGTTCAATTGGATATAGTTCGGTATCCAATGATGGTCGATTTCCCAGAAGCGTTGATGCAATAGTCGTAAAATATTCATTTAATGAATTCGCAATATCTTTCTTGTTTGTCAGTTCTTTATCATTTACCACTAGCTTGTTTATTACGCTTCGATTACTTTTAGACGGTAGAACGCCACGAAGTATATTCCAAAAAGCACGGGGATTACTACGATTTTCATTAAGCTTATTAGAGAAATAGTTCCTCCTAGCCTTCCTATTTACGCTCGTCACTCTGTTCCTAAGATGTTTGTATTCGTTCCAGTCACAAATCAGTCCTGATTTTACTGCTTTTTTATGAGCTTGGTCGCGAGCTCTCATCAATCGAAGTACTTCACCATTCAGCCATGGATGCGTTTGCTTTCGTATGCGTTTCCGTCTTAAAGGAAAGTGTTGTTCAATCAATGATTTCATCAATAAGTCCCAAGCAGAAGACATATCGTCGACATCATCAAAAGTCTCGGTCACACTCCATGGAGCTTGTTGCAAGCTAACCACAAAGTCATTGACGGAAGTTTCATTCCAGGACCGAGTTGTTATTATCTTATGTTTATTAGGTCGAGTCGTTTTACCATGCATAATGCCAAAGATGGGATAATGGTCGCTAAGAGCTGTAGTTAGAACTCCTACACCCTTAAAAAGACAGGGCGTCGAGGTGATTAAGACGTCTATTAATGATTGACTATTGTTTGTTACTCGAGTTGGTTTTTTAATGAGTTGTTCTAAACCATTAACCATGAGGAATTCAAATAGTCTTTCTGTTTGTTTAAGAGACGCGTTGAGACAATCACAATTTAAATCCCCGAGGATAATGGTCTCATAATTGTTTTGTGTAGCATACCTAAGTGTGTCATCCATATAGTCAAATATTTCTAAAGATTCGTCTGGAGCCCTATAAACGCATCCGAGCAAATATTTAATATTCCGAATTCGAGTTTCTATCCAGATTGCTTCAAAATTTTCCTCCAAGTCTTTTCTACGAGTACATTTTAGACCATTAGATAAGTAGAACGCAACACCTCCTCCCCTACGTCTACTTTGTCGGTCGAGGCGATGTACGGTATATCCCGCAATGTCGACTTCGAAGTCAAATATTGAATCATTCAGCCAAGTCTCCGTAATAGCAATGCACTGCGGAGAAACATGTTTAAAAGTTACCCGTAGTTCATCAATGTGAGATATAACACTTCTACAATTCATATGAGTTATCCAGGGTTTCTCAAGACTTGGAGAAGACGCCGAGGTTATTAGTTGAGTTGAATGTGCGGAACCAGGCGTTGTTGTAATATTCGAGTTATCTTGTTCGATTATTCTCCGTTCTGGTCCGGGGTTTACTAGATTTATCCCACTTCTCGTCAGCATGAGTATTGCCGGGTTGAACGTAGCCGACGACCTTACAGTATAGTTGATCCTTCGCTTCAGAAAACATTTTCTCACGTAGGGATTCCCCTTTGCGTACGATACAACTGTAACTGGGCAAGCAGATTTAAAACTCGCAATTGACTTCACTTCATCGTCGTGCATACATAACTTCGCCAAATCAAGAATACAGATTAACAATACAAACTGAACAATATTGTTGTTCATCGTTCATACATGTTCATAAGCACCATCATCCTTGATCTCCTGTCTCATATCTCTGACTTCTTCCCGCAATTTCTTATTTTCACCTCGGAGATCCAACAACTTCTGTACATTGTTCGTTTTTGTGAAATCATCATCGTCTGACCCTTCCCTATCCTACAATCATGTATTTGTATGTTAAGATTTAAGAATACAAATTTTCAGGTGTAGCACAAAAAACCGTTGCAGTACCACTGTAAGTACCACTAGCAGGCAATGCACACACACCAATGTGCCCTATATTTACTCTGTCTAATGCCAGGCGATTTTACTCGACAGTTGTGGAGTACAATACTAGTCGTTAATAAGTTAATACACTTGTCACAAATTAACTTCTCACTGCACTGTACAGTACAGTATGTTTCACATTATTTAAAAAAATATTTATTTACTTACAGATTCATCACCCAGCCCATATTTGTTTTGCACTAGGTTCACCAAATTACCATCATTGGCAGGTTTTGTGTACTTAAGCTTCTTCTGTGGATTCTAAAATACAATCATACATGCAGAATTATGGTATGTTCAACCATGCTTTGCCATTAGATTATAAAGTTACCAAGATTCTACCATGTCACCAGCTTTTACTATAGACTGTATGCTTTGAGGACAGAACAAATCTTGGAGCTCATTACTGGCTATAGAATTTGTATTTCACATTCACATACTGCTTTATCATTAAAACAAACCTTTTTAGGACTGGAGGTGTCATCATTTTCCGAATCAGTTTGAAGTGCATACCAGGAATTCTTTTTAGGAACTTGTTGACCCCTCCCCCTGTTAGGTGTTTTGGTGTCACCAGTCTTCAAATAATTTTCTAAATGACCCTTTATTGTTTCATATACATCTGAAATTAAGATTTGTGTCATATAATTATATAAAATAATATATATGTATAGCTAAAGGAACTAACTTTAATCTACAGCACTGCCCTATAATATACCTATAATAAATACAGTAATCTGTGGTATCGATAACCAAATTATGTTGACTTGCTTAAGTTATTTTCCTTTAACTTTGTTAATTACATAATCAATCACAACCAAATTTGTTACAAAACACTCATGAATAGATAAAGTTGTGTATCAAATACCCCATAAACAGTAATTACACAAAAAATAAAAGGACAATACATTATGAAATAATGAATAATAAAACATAAATTAAATTTTGGCTTAGTATATTAAAGTAAGTATTCACCAGTACCTGTAGATAACATATTGTTAACAATAAAATAATTATATAACAAAGTGATTTTTTAGTCCTTTCAAATTTAAGGGGCTGTTTATATGGAAGCGAGCCGCAGCTCACACGAAGCGGGACCTCAGTTAGGCGGGCCAGCTCGGTTCTCATATAAACGCAACATGAAATTTAGTAGGAAATATTAACAAAGACGGGATCCCGCCTAAAGCGAGCTAGCTCGGGTACCCGAGCTGGCTCGCCTCATATAAACAGCCCCTAAGACACTGTTTGCTTTAATATAGTTTACACTGCATGCGTATATATATATACATTACTCAAACCATATTTCATTATAGCTATATGTAAAAACAAAATCAAGAAACCATGGGAGAATTACAATCCCCTGGTCAATCCTGCTGGCCTCAGCGGCCTCCCCTCTTATGTGTGGGCCAGCATGGCATAGGACGCCAATCTCGTGTATTCGGAGAGAAAACTTATTTTAAACCCTCACAATATATTAATTAGTTTATATTAATTAAGTAAACCAAGGCATTTTGTCACAACTAATACCACATTTTTATTCACGTTTATGTGATTAAGCATTCTAAAATTTTTTAGTTTTATTTGCGATTTGTCACAGCCAAACTGCCACATGCTTGATAAAAAAATCTATGAATATCGTATAAATCGTTTTCAAAGTTTATAGCATACCGAGGCGTATTTATAGTATACACTTACCGCTAAATTTGATTATGGTAGCAGTGCACAGTATAGAAGAAACCTCACATATGTCGACTGGTGTCTTTCCTAGTTTTCTTGCAACCTTGCCGAAGTCTTTGGGCCATCTGACGGCTATTTCTGTTTTAAACAACCAAACATCGTTCGTAAATTTCCTCTCATCTTCGTTCAAAATCCATGATGTCTGTCCGATTTCACACGTGCGATCTTCAAACTCAAAAATTGCCCACTTCATTTCAATATTAAAGTTAGCGATTTCAAAAAAAAATATTCCCAAGAGATTCTAGTTGAAATTTTGTTCCAATGCAGCGTGCAAATGATGCAATGATTTGCAATGATAAACAAGCTAAATATTGTCATGTGACTGTTACGCTTTTCGTAGACCAATCAAATTTCGCGCGATATTTTACTCGGGATTTAATTGGCAAACCGCTGGTCAATAAGAACGTATTTACATATTCATCAATATCTGGACTACACAGTATTGTGTAAAACGCAAAAATATCGATTCAATATTGGCTTAAAATGTTTCGAAAATTGTTGCCAAGAAGAGGATGAATACAAGAGGACCTTACAAACAGTATACAGTCAATGGCAACGATACTATTCCAAGAAGAACTGTTTACAGAAAACGTCAACGATTGCAGTTTGAAGTTGATGAGCAGATACGTAAAAATATTGACGAGGTATGTATATTTTTGTATATAAGTTCGTTTATAAGATTTGTTCGTGTTTAATGACCTTTCTTCTTTAGCAAATTATAATCGTCGCAGTTAAATCCAGGAGTGTATCGTAGAAACAATAGTACTTGATTAATTATCTTAGCTTAACGTTACACTTTAGGAGAGCATTGACCATCTTCAACATGATGCAAACGGACAAGACACTGACTTCAGTGACTCAGACAGCAGTGTATCACAGAGCCAAAGATTCGAATCTGAAGTTGAAGAGCCAGACCAGCAGGTATTGTTCAGAAATAATAATTTTCATAAATAATTTGTCAATACTGCCCTGTAGGCTGTAATTGATTTAACCAATTTGCTTCTTTTTAGGACAGAATCATTGTTGACAATAGAAATGCAGAAGAAGAATCAACAGATGAAAATTATGACGTAATATATATATACACATATAATCATGTCTATAATTATATTTGTGGTGTTACTCTGAGTGTATATCCACACCGGGCGAGCTTGAAAAATATGCCCGGCCACGGTGGGATTCGAACCTACGACCTTTGGAATACTAGCCCAATGCTCTTCCAACTGAGCTACGCGGTCAGGACGGTTCGAGTAAGTGATATTTCGGAACAGAATCTAGTTCCTTCAATACCAATGTATTCTAGTAATATGATTTTTTTCTGTGTTGGTGTATATATCATATATCATATTCACCTGAATATCATATTCACCTGAGTACACTACACCAACACAGAAAAAAATCATATTACTAGAATACATTGGTATTGAAGAAACTAGATTCTGTTCCGAAATATCACTTACTCGAACCGTCCTGACCGCGTAGCTCAGTTGGAAGAGCATTGGGCTAGTATTCCAAAGGTCGTAGGTTCGAATCCCACCGTGGCCGGGCATATTTTTCAAGCTCGCCCGGTGTGGATATACACTCAGAGTAACATCACAAACATCATAATCACTTGAGTACACTACACCAACACAGAAAAAAATGTCTATAATTGATATTAGCATATCCTCAGAAGGTGGATAGTGCTTTTGTGCAATTTGAATGGTTACAGTACTCAAATCGTCATTTCAAGCAAGTCGGAATCCTGCCATTTCAGCAAAACTGACATGACAGAAAGTTTTTCTTGGTAAACAAAACAAAAAGTTTTCATTTATGAAAAGATTTATTTTGTATAAATATACATTTGGAAATATCGAAAATAACATTGCATGTGGTGTAGTTTCATCAAATTTTAGGAATATATGCAAAAACAATTATTCACCTCCGTTTCGGTGAAAGTGCAATTAAGGACGATTCACGTCTAAGTCAATGTTTTTCCGCTATTCACCTCCACCTTGGTAAATAATTGTTAACTATTTGCAAATATTCAGAAGATAGTCTATTAGTCCATAAGACCCTCATTAATCCCTTGGCCTCTTGTTTCTGTGTTGCTACGTTCATCACTTATTTAGTGGTACCAGACTATTGAAACAATTAGTTTTGTGGCCAAAAAAAGTCACAGTTTGAGGTCAACCAAACTCACTGTTTCCCAAGGTTCTTGTAAATAATTAAGTGTTTTGTTATATTAATTGTCAAAATCTAAATAATTCAATAAGGCAACAATCATTAGGCAAGGGAATTTTGCATACCGTACACCTACAATAGTAGTGGACATGTTGTTGACAAGACCACTCTGATGAGGTTGCATTCCACCTTGCAATTAAGACAGGCTCTTTGCCTGAGCTTGGACTACGGCAAAATCCTGGTTGGGGCTGGTCACATGAACCTCCAGAAATTAGAGGTAATTGTCACCCCCAGCTTGTATTAAAATTGCCTTGTTTCATAAATATTACAATAGCCAGAAAGCGAAAACAAGATATTTATAAAACAAGGCAATTTTAATACAAGCTAGGGGGAAACAATTAGAATGACCCCTAATTTCTGGGGGGTTACGGGACGAACTCCAATCAGGTCTTTGCCGTAGTCCAAGCGCAGCCTGGCTTGCGAGGTTGGGTTGCACTCTGAACTACTAACATGACTTTTTTTATATATTCTTTAAATTTTCCATTATGTTTCCTGCCTCTAGGCTACAATATACTGTATGACAACTAATGCTATATGGAAGTGTTGATCCATCATCAAATTTTTAATCTAATTCATGTGATTTTATACTTTATAGGGCCTGCATATTGAAGATGGGAATGAACCTGTTTATCCAGGAGCAGTTATCACCAGGGCACAGAGTATTTTAATTCTGTTGTCATTTCTCCTGCGACACAGCTTGACAGATGAAGCTCTTACAGATTTACTGGGTATACTCAATATACATTTCCCAAACATCTTCCCAACCTCCAAATACAAATTTTACAAGACATTTGACTCACCTGAATCTGAGGTTAGTATAAAGCTGTAAAATGTCAACATTTTCTAATCATATTTGCCTTACACAAGCCTTAACTGCGCAGGCATTAAGTCACATGAAATTAAAAGTGAGCAAAAGTTAATGGAAACATTTGTGGTAGATAATTACTCCTAGCCATAAATTTAACAGTCATGGTACAATTAAATGTGTGTTCTGTTATGCAGCTGCGTAGCAATTCCATTTATTTTTGCCATGATCGTGCATTTTGCTCAGCAAAAACATTCCAGTTATACTAATCTTGTCTTGGTTTACTTTTTTTGTGAAGTATCTAATGTGATGTCCAATTTTGACTAGAAAATGGACTACTGTATGTTATTACTCTTAACCATAAATAATAAAAAATCTGGACAGCCATTTCGCTGTGACTTACGTGACCAAGTCACAAAATTTTAGGATTAAAGTCCATGTTTTTGCCACATCTGATTTAGCGAAACCCAAACTCACATCAATTTGTTTAATTCCGTATAATTATACTCACAGCAGTTTTGCCATTGTGTAATTTCTGTGAAATAGTTGTGGATAGGAAACAAATGATCACATGACCATATGAATGACCTTAAAGTTTTTAGATCTCTCATTGGTTTTCTAGAGTTTAGTCATGTGAATTAAAAATTTAAGTAAACTTTATTCCTTTGTTGAAATGCTTTGTTGAAAAATACAGTCAAAAGGCCTGTAAATATATTTAATGCCATCATTTAACTACAGCAGCCTGTTTATTTAAAAGTGACAAATTATGGTTACTGGTTTCAGCTTTTTTCCTATCCAGTCTTTTTACTATTAATATATTCTTAAGAGCCCGCACCCAAGTGAACTAATGTGGCATTTGAATCTTAAAATATATTTCAGGTGCACTTTTATTGTCCTTTATGTGGTGCCTATTTGGGTAAAGACAAGACAAGAGAACAATGTAATGGTTGTGGAGAGGAATTTGTGAGTGATGATTGCATAAAAAATGGTAACTTTTTCCTCTATATACCATTAAAGCAGCAGCTGATTGATTTGCTAAGTGATGCAAAGTTGCACCCCTTCTTGACCAGTCGTGATTTGACAACTCGGACTATTTACATATCTGATATCAGTTCTTCAAAGTTGTATGAAGAGCTGGTAAGGAAACACAACCTGTCTGGCAATGACATTACACTAACTTGGAACACAGATGGTGTACCTGTGTTCAAGTCGTTGAAATACTCCATTTGGCCTATTCAATGTATGGTAAATGAGTTGCCTCCTCACCTACGGTCAAGGAACATTCTTGTGACAGGACTGTGGTTTGGGCAATCAAAACCGCATATGAACACATTTCTTACTCTGTTTGTTAAAGAATGTGGAGAGCTAGAAAGAACTGGTTTCGTGAGTAGAATTGAGAGACTCCCTCGGAAAGCATTTAGTCTTCTTTGCTCTGCTGATACTCCAGCGCGTGCTATAGTGAGAAATTGTAAGCAATTTAATGGACAGCATGGTTGCGATTGGTGCGAACACCCTGGAGAGTGTGTCGTAAGAGAGAATGGTCCACCCACACGCTACTACCCCATCCGTGGTGATCCTGTTTTGAGAACAGCAAGACAACAAGGAAGATATGCAATTAAGGCCAACGAAACTGGAGAAGCTGTGATGGGTGTCAAAGGGATTTCAGTCATTGAAGGTTTCCCAACTTTTAATACAGTCCGAGGCTTTGCACCTGAATATATGCATTCTGTTTGCCAAGGTGCTATGCGTCAACTGTCAAATTTGTGGCTGGAATCTAAAAATCACGAGAATGATTTTTATATAGGGCGGAAGATATCGCAACTTGATGATATGCTGACGTCTATTTCCCCACCATCCGAGATAACGAGAGCTCCACGTTCGTTACGGGAGCGCAAATATTGGAAAGCGTCTGAATGGAGAGCCTTCATGTTTTACGGCCTGGTAATACTTCGTGGTATTCTTCCAGATATCTACATGAAACATTTTTTCCTTTTAGTTTACGGGATCTACAGTCTCTTGGGGGATAAGATCACCCACTCTAAGGTAGATTTGGCTCAAGCCTGTCTGAACAAATTTGTTGTCCAGATGGAAGAGTTATATGGTTTATCTGCATGCACCTTCAATGTTCACTTACTTACCCACCTGGCAGACGGAGTCCGAAATTGTGGCCCATTGTGGGCTACGTCTGCATTCGTATTTGAAGCAAATAATCACATGCTTCTGAAGATGTACCATGGCACTCAGTATGTCCCAAAACAAATCTGTGAGACATTTATGCTAGCTCGGAAATTACCAACAATTGCCAGTCACCATTTTACGGAGGACACCAATCCAGCAGTTGCCCATATGTTCCAGAAATTATCAAGTGCGTATATGCCAGGAAAGAATGCCCACATGCTCGAGGACAACGTTACTGGTCTTGGGAATGGAAAGCCCACAGTTTTAACTGCACGCCAGATTGTTGCTGTAATGCAGTTAACAAATTTAGACGTGCACAACCGCTCAGCTATTGTGTATGATAGGTTTCTAGCTCATAACACGTTGTACACAAGTGAAAGGTATCATCGGTCAACTCGGCATCACGATTTCGCCATAAGTGTTGAACATGGCGAGTTCAAGTATGGAACTGTTTCTGGGTTGTATGTTGTGAAACCAGAATGTTCTTGCAACAGTGCTGAATTACAGTATTGCGAGTGTGCAAAGTATAACATTGTCTTTGTTAATGCTAAGAAGTGCACTGGCCAAGTGTTGTACCAGGATCGAGATTGTCACGTACAATCCGATTTTATGCAAGAAGTTATCGTGGACACCAGAGTTTTTGGGATATTTCCTTTAATTTCAATTATGAGGAAATGCGTTACCATCAAATTAGGGAATAGAACATTTATGTGCGAACTTCCGTGTAGGTTTTATGGTGACTAAATGTACGAACAGCTCATTAATTGTTGTAGCTTAAATATACATGTAGTATACAGAGTGTATAAAAAAAACCGAACAGATTTCAAATTGCTCTCAATTACGTGAAATAGCTCGTGTTATCACGATTTTTACATATAGATTCTTCAAGTACTTAGGATGTAGAATAAACGAAAAAAACTCGATAACAAATTTTGTAAACTAGGGGGAGTTCCTTTGCAACAAACTAATATTGAGAGTGATTTCAAATCTGTTCAGCTTTTTTAAGCACCCTGTATTGTTCATGTTCTGTTTCCTCGTAATTCTTCATGTACATACTACATAGTGCAAATAACCTTGCATAGTTTGGATATAATTGTAAATATATTAATAATATATAGTTTTATTTATGATTACTGTACAAAATTTCAATGCTAAAAACTAGTATATGCTACTTTTTAAATTATAAGTTGTTAAAAATCATTGTCTATTGTTTGAAGATGGTATGTTTTTATACTTGTGAATTGTATAGTCTGGTTCATGTTCTTTTATATGGAATAGGATACAAAAAAGGGAATAGGTACTAAAAAGCAAACCAGAATCAATGTTTGTAGCAAACTTTACAGTTTCTACAAGCAGGATAGAAATTACTTGAAGTCAGGTTGATAAACCCTAGCCGAACATTTTATTAACTAATTTACAGTGGACTGTCTGAGCACAAACATTTGTGGCATCTTACCTATCTCGTGCTAATGACAGTCACAAAATACAGAAAAGCTGTTTCTTGAAAAGTGGAAACATTCATCAAACTCAACTAACATAGGCCAGCTGCAACAACATAGCATCTTATCCGTCTTTTTTGGTTTTGATTGGTTGATTTTGATTCTGTCCGGCCATTAATCACATGACTATTTTCCGATGAAACTTCTACATAAATTCACATTTTATTTCATCCCAATTTATATGCCTTTGTTCAAAACAGTCTTTTGTTCTGTTTTCTGTTGTGCAATATCAAACCAACATATTTCATTTTAAAGTTCTTATTAGAAAGTATTTTGACTTCTTTGAATTTCTTGCTAACAAGATATACCTATTGGAGTTGTTATTGAAATTCCAATAGGAATTATTTTCCTATTGGAATTTCTATTGGATTCCTATTATTATTGAATTTCAATGACTAGCCTTTTTTATGATACACACTGTAGTTATATTTGTATTGAATTTTTATTGGTACTCCAATTAGAATTTATATTGTTTGAAATTCCTATTGGAATCTCATTCCCATGGGAATGAATTCCTATTGGAATTTAATTCCTATAGGAATTCCTATTGGAATTCCTGTTAATTCCTGTTGGAATGCCTATTGGAATTCCAATTGGAATTTCATTCCTATTGGCTCCAATTGGAATTCCAATAGGAATTCCAAATTCCAATTAGAATTCCAATTGGATCCAATTGGACTTTTTTGTAAGGGTAGTTAACAGCATCTACAGTTTATTTCAATTCCGCAATTTAAAAGCTAGACAGACGGACACACACAGTTTATTTTTTTACTCTTTCAAACATTTAATTTAGGTTTACGACAAATTTTAAAACTTGCCTGAAGAAATTTTTAAACATGCATGACTAATGGTCTAAAAATGTTCAAGCCAACTAAAGGGTTTTTTCAGTATTATAAAAACATGAATTCGAGACACTTTATAATAGAAAGCTTTATATTATGACAACAATAACAAGGTCAAGGAATTCTTGCTCTTTTACATGACAAGTGACAACCATATTGAAAATTATAGATACATTAGTTGCTTACCATCTGAGAAACTGGGAACAAAATTTTGATGCTTGTCGTCATTTTGATCTCCTGTACCATCTAAATGCGATTCATGTTATTATAAACTATATTAAAGTATTTTTATATATTCGAAGGAATGAACTAATAGTAATAAGTCCAAGAATGTCAATGAAATTACCCGATTCAAAATTTTCTCTAATTTCGCAACTGAACAACTCATTATAGGACACTGAAAATCCCTCAAATGAAAGAAAATAATGATTCCTGCAAAAAGAAAATAGGTCATATAACTTGCGTTTAATATTGCTGAGATCCATGCATGCAGGCAATAAATGTAATTTCTTTGACCGCAAGTTGAACAAACTTCGAGAGTGGTCATCAGACGTCATACAAAGAAATTAAACTGAATTTACTATGTCTATACCAATACCGTATATATTTTAATATCTATATTTTAGTTACTTACATAAGGGACAGTAGCCATCTGTATAATCTTTTCTCCTTGTATACAACATTGGTCACTTCAATAAGATCATCATCAGCAGCTATATCCTCAGAATAGTAGGAAGCGTTTCCTTTGCCTTCAGCTATCATGCATTGAGCGACCATACGAGACTTTGCAGTCCTTACATCGAAGCACCAGTTTCGCGCACTGTTTAGGTGGGCCAGTGATTGTATACAAAGTACAACTGCTCGGAGGATTCGGAGCTGACAAAATGGATCCACATCTCAAGCAGTCCTCCACAGGAGGCACGATGAAACCACCAAAATTTAATTTCTCTCTTTTGCTGAGGGTACATAAGGCTTCCTCAAAAACAGCAGAATAATTTCCCAAGAAAGGGCTTTCAGGTGCAAATTCTTCCAGAAAACAAACAATATCGTCAACCAATGTCACTGAAAACCGGCAGGGGCATAAGTGATCGATTATTGTAAAAATAATGTTGCAGTGACTATTTTTGTATCTCGCGAAGGTTTTGGGTACATGTCTGATTGCTAACATAATCCACATAATTGCGTCGAATCCGAACATAAACGCGAGCAAGCCAACAACATCGAAGTTTACATGTTTCCTTAAACTTCTCAGACTATCTGTAACCTCCTCTAATACCGTTGACCTTTTAAGGTATTTATATGGTTTAAAAGCTCTTTTCTCTCTTGGATTTTTCGCAAAATGGCTTCAGCAGAAAAGTCGACTTTTGCCCTTTTCGAAGCCATGCTTTACAGTGCCTGTTTATCTTGTTTCGCGTGCACAGCAATTTCTGGCATGCAGATCTTCTGTGGCTACTACGCAACTATGCGTAGTTTCACCGCCAGCATCGTTTTTATCATTCCATCCTTAGTATTTGACATATCTGGCGTGTATATTAATTGCGTCAATTAACACTGTAGTTACTTGGCAACTGCGCGTTTCCAACACAATTATAAATGCGTGTAACACGTTGTCTGGCATTTATCAAATCAGTGGACGGTTCTGGCAATTCTAAAATCGAGAAAATCTGAAAGTTGAAAGTCAAATTTGCCGCACATTTGTCTTTCGACTCACATATTTCTTATCGATAACACAAAATTCCATATCCTTTTCGATGTCATAAATTATTTTTGAAAAATGTCTAAAAGCCCTACCTTATTTTTCATAAAAGAGTACCCTTTTTTGAGATTTGCGTGATAAGTGAATTGGTTCATTTTAATTACCCTTTTACGTCGATACCAGTTTCAAATTAAAAGCGAAAAAAACGCGGATTATCTAATGAATATATACAAATCAAATCTCCATAAAAATAACTGAAAAGGGTACGATTATCGCTCAACTGCATCGTTTTGTAAAATGATGAAAAAGGGTACCCTTTTCGATCAACCATGTTGTTTTGTAGTAAGACGAAACAGAGTACCCTTTTCGATCATCTATGTTCTTTATATAGTAATATGAAAAAGGGTACCCTTTTCTGTAAAATATGATCTTTTATAATAAGACGAAAAAGGGTACCCTTTTTTATTTAATCTGTTGATACTCAATCAGATTAAAAATGGTCTGGAATTTTATCAACTGCCAACGCATTAATGCACATTAAAGCATATCATTTAATTTAAGTGTATACCAATAATTTATTCGCTTATTGTTAAATCAAAATAGTGGAGCAAAATATCAAAGATGTGAAAAACTATGTTCAAAAGAATTAGTCAAATCGGCAGATTAGCAACATTTTCAAGCAGCATTTTCCTGGGGTTAGTCGAGGTTTCTCGGAGAGAAACATTCGGTTATTCTGTTCAAATCGTGGAATAAGGAAACTGGACAATTTTGAAGTGGACACCATTATTCAACAGTCTATGAGTGAGGTATTGCGTCCTGTAATCGCTTGTTGTCAAGCTGCACGAAATAGTAAATGAGTACATAAAAAAGGCTAATGACAAGGAATTAGCAGGTAAAATCGGATCCGAAGTTCTGTTACGATCTAAAGAAGTTGTAAAAAAGTATGTGTATGTAGGAGAAGATGCGTGCATGTATCATGTTGCTGAACTATACCCAATGGTTTCGCGAGAATTGCTTTGTTGGACCGGGATCGCAAGTCGTAGACTTGGGCTGCAACTTGTTTGGCTCATCCCTGGCAAGTCTGTATTGTTAGAAATATGCACGAAGAAATTTTTAATTTGTTAAGGCTTACAGTCATTAAAGGCGATTATGGCATTGTTGTTAAAAAGACCAAATGTGTGGAACAGCTTCATATAACTACAGCAGAGGCAGCTATTCACTGGATGATACATGTTATACAGGAAATTACTACACTACAGTTGATGAAAATGACATTTTGTACAGGTTGTTTAGGAACAATGGGTTCTGTAAAGCAGTAATTTCATGTAGTCACCCACTGATTATAAACTTCTCCAAAAGGCAAGGAAATGTAAAGATTATTTTTCATTATGGCCATTGGAACCAGTTTGGTGTTCCTCAACATGTTTTCTAAAGTTTGGAATATTATCAGAGAACATCAAAAATACTTTTAGATACACTTAACTTTAAAGCTTTTGTTGTTTAACTGGTTAGTTGATTTGTGTTTGAGTTTTGATAATTAAATCAAAACAGCCCTTGTTGATAACCAACATAGGTGGACAACTGCCTTCAAGCAATGGCAAATACATAAATTATTTGCTCTTAATGGCAACAGTACCTGCAGGTTGTCCAACAATATAAGGCCGGTTTACACGACCAGTGTTTAGGGACGGCACCTCTGCCTTTTGGTGTGTAAACGTGACAAAAATCGGCACCCAGTGTCGTAAAATTTAAACGTGCCGAGACTTTCTCACGAGGTAGTCTTGGCACGTCTAGCAAGGGGTGCCGTGCCCAAATTTCGAAAAAAACTAAAAAATGTGTTCGACATCGAGCATGCGCAAAACAAATTGTCCTCTTTCCAACATGGCAGCAAGCGGCGAAAAACTACAACTTTGCCAAAAATTAAAAAAAAAACAAAGTTAAAAAACAAATTTAACACAGAATGTGAATGTTGATCTAGTTGACTCGGAAATTTTGATACCACTGTTCGTCGCTGAATAGAGCAGTAAATAGGTCGTAGCAGATAGCTGTCGTTCGATGCGTCCATACCTCTCGAATTTGTGACGGGTGAATACAAGATGCCACAACATTTATGCGAGAAAACAACTCCTTTTGTCTTTAAGGGCCTGTTCACATGGGCAAAGGTTATCCCGGTTAACGAGAAAATTTTTCGACTAGCCAAATATACTTTTGTTCTGTTCACATGCATGGAGAAACGTTATTCCGCTTACCGGGTAAAGTTTCCGGCTGTGACATAGCACTGAATACCAATTGAATTGAAAGGTTACTGACACGACAGAAAGCTATCCTGCCAAGCGGGAACTAGAGTGGTGTTCATAATTATGGGAAAAACATCACTTGACAAGCGAGATCTTGGTACGTACACGGGAAAACGTTTTGTCTTATATGAACGCAGTGTAAACTAACTTTTCATATTATTTTCATACCAAGGCGAGATCTCGCCTGTAAACTTTTCGAAAAGTTTTTTCACTAACCAGGATAACTTTTGCCCATATGAACTGGGCCTTAAAGTACGTTCCTAGTATTGAATTGGGTTTTCCCCTCGATTTTCGGCTCATATATAATATTCTTCTTCGTTCCAATAAATATAAATATATAATTCTATTTCTGGCCGGCATATTTATTCTTTAAAATATACCGTCATAAACGGAAAATAGATGTGCCGTTTTCCGATGGGCACGCACTGAATATCAATTGAATTGAAAAGATGCTGATACAACAGAAAGTTATCCCGCTATAAGCGGTAAAGTTGTGTTCATGCATATGGGAAAAACATTATCCCGGTCACAGAGATCTGACTTGTCAACAAGCGAGATCTCGGTACACGGGAAAACTTTTTGTCTCATATGAACGGAGTGTAACTTTTCATATTATTTTCATACCAAGGCAAGATCTCGTTTGTAAACTTGTCGAAAAGTGTTCTCGCTAACCGGGATAACTTTTGCCCATATCAGCTGACCCTTAAAGTACTTTTCTAGTATTGAATTGGTTTTTTCCCTCGATTTTCGGCTCATATAATACTCTTCTTCGTTCCAATAAATATAAATATATAATTCCATTTATGTCCGACATATTTATTCTTTAAAATATACCGTCGTAAACGGAAACTAGAGGTGCCGTTTTCCGATGGGCACGGTGCCTATCATAAAAGTGTGTTTACAAAATGTTGTTGTGTAAATGAGTAAATAGCGAAGTGGCGGTTTTGGCACGGTGTTCATTTTCAGGGGTGCCGTGCCCAAAACGCTTGTCGTGTAAACCGGCCTATAGTCACTTTTAAGTTGCATGAAAACTCCAATATATTTATTGTAACTTGCTTCCTAATAAATATAGGTCAATTAAGTATATCTGAGGCAAACCTAGGTATATGATCTTATGTGATGCTTGGCTTACATTGAACCTTTGGTATGGAATCATAGGACTTTAACTAATTTAACCCATTAACCGACAAGACTCTAACCTTGCCAAGTGAAATCGTCCGGGGTTTGACAGAGAGAATAATAAAATAGGACACATGGGGGTGAAATGCCCATATTAATGGTTTATAATATAAAAGTAACATACCTTTTATCTATATAACTTTTAACTTGCTGTTGCAGCAGGTGGGTAATATGATTATAATTTAACTCACGTGCATATTGATGTTTTTTTTGACAAAATTGCCCCACTCATGTAATCAGGACTGTGCATGAACTGCAAAGTTAATTTGAAAATAATATTTTTCAAGGATGAAGCAGTTCTTTTCAATTTAAGTCCTGATTACCCGAAGGGCACTGATTTTTGTGGAAAACATCAATATGCATGTGAGTTAAAGTATAATGATCAGATCACCACGAAAATATGGGGAATGTTCACGGTCGAGCCTTACTTTGGATATATTTTAATGCCAAAGTAACTTTTGTGAGAATTGCTTCACTAGACCAAGCATGATAATAATGCATGATGTAAGCTAAGTACAATGTAGTTATTAGAAGATAACATAACAATATTTAATTTCACTTTAATTAGTGTAAACACTATTTTCTATATAACATAGATACAAATACATTTTCATAAAATAGATTAAAAGATCATAAAATAGATTAAAAGATAAAATTGCATAAAAGTGCAATGTATGATTTAAATATGTTATTCTAAAATACATGCATGGAATATTATCAAAGAACAACCAAAGTACTTTTACATTCACTTAATTTTAAAGCTTTAGTTATTTCACATATTAACTATTTGTTCAGATTAACAATATGTTGCGTACTTCATTGGTCAAACAACCAGCTACTGCTGCTTTATGAACATCCTTAAAAATACTTGATAAACAAATACTACAACTATGCATGTTCTTGCTTAAAGGGAAACCACAATAACAAGAATTTTCCAATTCAGTTTCATTTGGAATGTAGTGCATTTTGTACTTTGTGTACGAAAGATGGCTTGGCTCATGTTTGCGAATCCATTGGAAATATAATCATGTCGCAAGACCATCGACCAGTGTGTCGATTTAGTAGAGTGTTTTGCAAACTGGGAAAGCCTTAGGTGCTTCGCTTCCCGACCCTGCATGCTATTGAGACCTAACCCCATGCCATATCTGTCAAACAGTATTTGAAGGTGTCTTGGTATGGCATAACCTACTGTCCAAATGGTTGGTGTGACTGATCTCAATAGCAGTACATTTGGCATTAAAGAAATGCAAACAAGCATTTTTGCACTTTTCAACTTCGACTTGGGTAATGTTTACACGAGAAAAGTATGATACAGCATCCTGTAATTGTATGCAACAAAAAGCTATTGATGCAAGCCTTAAACTGTGTCTCGGGGGAGTCAGCAGGATTACTCAATGCTTGCAGCACAAACATAAATTTACGACAAAAGTTTTTTCTCTTTCCCTGTGAATCTATATGCGAAGGAAGTCTTTCGACCCTCACCAAACCAAGTTTTTATTTTTTTAACTAGTTGAGGGACACGTACCGTCTCTTCCAAGATAGTGAGGTAAATGACTAAGGTAGAATTTGCCGGCAACTGGTCAATTTCTTTGCAGTTTGGTGTAATATTCGATTTAGACAAAGCAATCTCAAGCATAAGATTATGCAGATAACCCCATGCATTATTGCTATTGTGTAGGGGTTTGGCAAATCCACAATCTATCAATTTACCTAAAACTGGTTCATACTCTTGCCGGGATCCCTGTTCCTTAATAAAATTAAGAAGCTTGTTTCTTTTCGTTTTGGAGGAAACATTAGTCTTAAATAGCTGCTCCTTTTTAGCCGCAACTTTCTTTGCCACCTTAACCCTTTCCTCATAATCCCAGGGGTGCCACGTGCATGATGGGTCTCCCCCCAGGGTTCCATTGGGGATTGCCTTGTTATCATTATTGACATCTGCAAAGGTGAAAAGTAATAGGCCGCGTTATTGAGCTCTCCAGCCATAGCAAATAACCATTTCATATCCGAAGGGATAAGCTCTACAGTAAATTTACAGTTTAAACTATTAATATTGATTGGATGGTTTTCAATATATGCAATATCATGCATTCACTTCTTAGCATATTGCATCATACCTTCATGGGTTTCTGAACAATTTGCCCCACATATCAGAAAGTTGTCTTTCTCACTTTGGATATGTTTACCGACATTTAGAAATGAGACAAGCCAAGCCGTGGCTTCGTCATCTTTACCAAAGGGAGCACCGTCAGCTCCAATGGCGACCCTGAAATGATATGGCAAACTTACGAAATGCTGGAAAAATGATTCAGAACCCAACGCTTGATCAACAAGTATATAAAGTTCTGCTAAAGTAGTAATATAACTGCAGAAATCTCTATATGACCCATTGACTTGTTCTTCAAATTCACCTATATTTGCCTTACAAAATGTAGTTGCAAAATCATGGACATTGTCCAAATTGACTGACTTAATGAAAGCAATCAATTTGTCGTAGTAAACAAGCCTTGGAGTACTTAATGACTCACTAAATTTTGTTTGGATATTTCTACAGATAGCTTTGTACTTTTCCTTGGATAGTAGGCCTTTCTCATATAAGATTTTTAAACTGCGACACATATTATCCTGCTTGCTTCGTTCTGCTTAACTTGTTTGCTTACTATACCAGGAATAACTTTACTTTGCATCTTTGGGGATGTCTCCACACATGCCATCAGTTGTTCAGTTGTACTCTCATTAATGAGAGTCACCCACATTCCAGCAAGAGCTGCAGAGGTTTTACCTACAAAAGTAAAGTAAATTTCTTTAACTCTTTAACCCATGCCATTGCGCCTTTATGCACAGTACTTTAATTAGTATTTCACTGTGTCTAGTGCCAGGTGATTTTACTGGTCAAGGGTAGAGTACTGCCACTTAATGGGTTAACAAGACTATCTGCCATGGCCATTGGTCTCGTTACCATCTAACTAGTGGAAGGGTTAATGGTGCGACTCTGGCCGGGGTAAATCCTACCTGAACTATAATCTTAAGAAAATGCATGCATGTCGGGTAATCAGGTTGAAAAAAGTAACCGTTAAATCAATGCCATCCAACATACAGCACACAAGGTCACAGACAAATACTCATTACTGAAGTTACTGTAGGCTTCTTTACAACTGCTACAGCATGCCTAAACGTAATTTCCAAATATTACCTACACAATCCCTGTGTATGACCTTACAAGAATCTAGGGTTTCTTTTCGTCTTCGCCTACTTGTTCGACCTTTCATCGAATCCTGAAATTTTTCTGGGTTCTGTGGATTTAATTCAGATGGAATCTGTTGTCTTACAGTCTTTTTTCTTTTCCGTGCCACTTCGATACCTTTAGCCTTTTCATTTTCAAGTTTTCTCTTTCTGTGTGACATAGACTGCTCTTTTGTGTCGAGTAAAGATATACTCTCTTGTTGGCGTTCAATCTAAAACAAATGTTAAAATAACTTTGAGTGTATTGTTCCATCACAGGGTTGGATATAAGAAGATTTTTTTAAAAGTAAAATCTTCTTATTTCTTATATTAATATAAGAAGATTTTCCATCTTCGAACAAACGTTGATGACATCAAGGAAATATGACATCATAAGTATAAATTACATATTTTCATGAAATCTATTTTACTTGTAATCTGCTGTGTTGGTGTAATGTACTCAGGTGAATAATAGCAGATTTCATGATTATTAGATTACACTGATATCGAAGGAACTAGACTCAGTTCCGAAATATCGCATACTCTAACCGTCCTGACCGCGTAGCTCAGTTGGAAGAGCATTGGGCTAGTATTCCAAAGGTCGTAGGTTCGAATCCCGCCGTGGCCAGGCATATTTTTCAAGCCTGCCCGGTGTGGATATACACTCAGAGTAACATCACACAAACATATTTTACTTGTATATGTTATCAAATAACTTGTAACCAGTTTTTAGCTTCAAATTCACATCTTCAAATCACAAAATTGTCGAAAATAATATAAGAAGATATAAGAAGATTTTCCCCCGAAAAATAAGTCTTCTTATATTAATATAAGAAGATTTGCCAACCCTGTAAATCCATCAGCCATCAGGTTGTTGGATCCAGAAATATTAAACTTGCATACCTTTTTTGATCTTTTCTGTACATCTTTTTGCAGATCCTTTAGCTTAGAATTTTGTGCCAAATATTTCTCCTTTAATTCTTTTCTTCTACTCGCAAGTTCGCCAAGAGGAAAACGAATGTGTGAAACTGCTTTGTTACTAGACGCACGGCCATTTCTCTTGTTCCCCATCGGCCATATGAAGCCACAAGTTTCATGCAGAAATGTGGATCTCACAAGCAAGCCTAAAACCCAAAATATAATTGATATCAAACGTTAGACCATGTTGAAGATTTCTATGGTTTTGAAATTTCGACTATGTAGAAAATATCTTACATATTGCACAAAATATCTTTGTCATTCATGTCGGCAGTAACTTTGACAACTGTAAAAAAATTTGAAATATTGAATATCGCATGTGTTCTTCGGAAAAAGTTATTTCGCTGACCTCAAAATGACATTTCGTCAAAATAATTTTCTTCAAGATTGGTTTAGAAACAAACTTGAAGTAGGGTTAGCTTAGGGTTAGGGTAAGGATTAGGGTTAGGGGTTACAGTTGGTGTTTGGAATAGGGTTAGTGTTAGTAAAACCGTTGCTTTGTTACATTTTGTCACTCTGAGGCCAGCGAAATAACCTCTTCCGTGTTCTTCCTCTCTTCTGAGGGTGTCGGAGGGTCATTTAGTGTGTCATGGTTCTTGTTTGTCCTTCAGCATCCTCGTTATCCTACCTAGCCCTTCACAAAATTAAAATAAATAATGCAATATCCAATATCATCTTGGACGCCATTTTGAAGACATAATTTCGCCATTTTGAAAATTTTTCCTCGACGGAATAATTGGCCAGAACAGCAGCTTTCCTAGCCCGGTGTGCAATGCATAATGGGAGCACTATTTAAACATGGTCAATATGTGCCTGCGAAAACATTTCACTCACAAACAACTGCAATATTCAACAACTAGTTAAGCTTGAAATCACTATAAAATATATATAATATATATATACACCATTATAAAATTGGTATCGGGTGGGTTGTTGCATGAATAATTGGTAATTTCCGATTGTGGTACAATCGGTCATTCACTAAAAATAACAACTGTCTAGAAATTCATATTCAATTCAGAAAATTTTTCACTATTTAAAATGAGTAGGGTTACCTTGCCAATGACACTCTATGCTACAATGACAATTCCTATACAACCAAAGAACAGAAACATACCTCCCACATGTAAGAAGTGAAAATCAATTTGTTTTCCAGTGTACAGCCCAAAACGTGTGTTTATTTGTACTTTTTTTTTGGTGAAGACTCTTTTCCCTGCACGAGGAATTGAAGATCGTTTCACTGACAAGTTGGCGGGGAGTGTCATTTCGGCGTATTTGGAGCCACACCTTGTCTTCGGCACAGTGTTGGTAACAGTTTTCAAGGCATGTCTGTCACATTGGGGACCATGTATACGTTTCTCACATAGATCACAATCTGTTAATTAAATTAGAAAATGAAAAGAAAACCGTTTTTTATTATCGAAAAATGAGCTTATAACAATTAGCTTGTGTTAAAGTGTTTGTTATTGTTTGGGTTATTTTTATCACTTGAGAGTATCTTGAAAATTATGAAGAACGGCCTTTGAACAAGGGTTCACAGCTCATTTTGTTCGCAGATTAACGGGCATTTTGTATTTCTCTGTTATAACGTCACTGGTTCACTCAGTGCTTAAAATGCCTGCAAAAAGAGGAAAGTCTAACATGTCAGAAGTGATTTAACGAAATTAAATAAAATTTCGTTGGAAAGAGTCAGTGCATCTAATTAAGCAAAAGTTTTGGAACTTAGGCGCACTTACTAACTGTATCAAATTTCTTAATTTTCTTCAATCACTTCTGAGATGACGTAGACTTTGTGGTTATGCTTAAGATGGCAGCAAAAAAGAACAAAGTGAAGTCATAACACAAAATACAAAATGCTCCGGAATGAGATAAGCTGTCAAATAAATTGTTAAAGGTGATCTACAGTCCGATCTGCGCATGTGCACAAAGGAGCCCACTTTTTATGATACAAACAGTTTAACTATGTTTTGGGTTCTTGCAAAGCCTGATTGTTGTTTCTTGATCATTTATTATACTCTACGAAAAAATGGGCTGAATTTAAATAAACATAATTTCAAACGTTTTTGTTCAAAATTTCTGATATTCACACCCAGCACCGGAAAACTATCGTAATTTCATGTAAACTAACTTAGGTTTTCAATTACAGAGCATTTGTGACAATATTTAGCGACAAAGAACGCCATGTCAAAATAAGGCTTTTCAAATCCTTCTATTTTCTATGTTGAATTTCTTAAAAATGGGACCTAATTACATACAGTGACTAGTATAGTTGGAAAAAGGACACTTTGAAGTACTAATGCGAAGAAGTAAAATTGAATCACAGTAAACACTTGCAAAAAATGTCGCCCGGGGAAAACCCAACAAAAGCTTTTGTTTTGTATTAAACTATTACCTTTCTGGTAATAAACGTCGCAACTGCATGGAAGTGAGGCTGAGGGGCCAAAGCGTATGCCATTACGTGTTTGCTTTGGCCCCTTCCATGCAGTTGTAATGTAATTACCGGAAAGGTCTATTTCGATTATTATGTATTGTACAACCAGTCAATGTCATGCAAACATTGAAACACAAGTATACTATTAGCATCCTATCATACACTGAAATTGGCACTTAGCGCATTTTAATTTAGGTGTTTTTTTTTAAAAAAAACGTAGCACTGAGTAAAGGCAAGGTTAAATGAGACAATTTTCTGCAATGCATTTTTAGAGTAGGTGCATGTTAAGTCGGACGCACACAATGACATTATTATTTAACAAATATCTGACGTTTTCCTGTCCTTTTTAAGCGATTTTTCTTAGTTGATAGTAGTCGGACAAGATCAGATTAGTTCCGACACCCTCCGCATAGAGTTGAACCGATAGCATTAATTACTCTCAAATTTTGCAGCAATATAATTCAAAGATCAAATTTCAAACGCTCTCAATTGTTCAAACCGCGTTTGCAGACGTGTTTTATTACGGTTTTTAGTACTTCAAAGTGTCCTTTTTCCAACTATACTAGTAACTGTATGTAATTAGGTCCACTTTTAAGAAATTCAACATAGAAAATAGTAGGATTTTGAAAGCCATATTTTGACATTGCGTTCTTTGTCGCTAAATATTGTCACAAATGCTCTGTAATTGAAAACCTAAGTTAGTTTAGATGAAATTACGATAGTTTTCTGGTGCTGGGTATGAATATCAGAAACCTGGTGTGTACTGCGTTCGTGTGGTCTGGTTTACATTGGTTAAACTGGTCGAAATCTCTCAGTACATCTTAAGGAACACAAGACGAATTGCGAGAAAGCCAAGCAAGATAAATCTGCTGTGGCTAAACATACTTGGACTTACGACCATCGTATAAAATGGGACAAAGCAACCATTTTGGCGATTGATAGTCGTAAGTTCTCTCGCAAAATGAGAGAGTCGATTGAAATCAAGAAGCACAATACTATAGATCAGGAGGGAAAGTCGCTAGATAGTATGTGGCGTGCTCTCTTTAATGTGCAAAATTAATTTCTCTTGTCTTGGATGGACGCGTGTGTATTGGAATCACTTCACTACGTTTGAAATGACGTGGTTGATGTGCCATTTAATTAAATTTCAAATGACGCAAGCCAACAGATCACGACACTTTTGTATATAAAAAGAGCATGTGAATTAAACAAGTCACATATTATTAGCACTGATGAAGATCCGGGCTTACGGATCGAAAGCTTTGCAGTAATAAATTTACGTGGTGTTTTCCACAAACAAAACTATTATTATAGACTGGGCTATTATACTAATTTAGGTACTCGAACACTTCCTCTAATATTTTCTGTCTTTCACCTGAATGACATGTTCCAAGAACTTTAAATGGAACACTTCAATTTGCTCTTCTTCAATGCTTTGTCTTGCCATATGTACCTGCAATCTCACCTCTAACCTCACTTACTTTTGTTATTTTCCATAAGACAATGTACTCAATGTATGATGTCTTGCAAGCTTGCTCACTTCAGCGATGGAAACCTTGGCCTATTTCACCTGTTATATTTGCCCCTAAATCAGGTGTTCATGTCAGCAGCTTTGCGGAGGATTACGTAAATTAATTAAATACAACGGTAAACATGAGAAAAACCCATAATATAAGTAAAATGAGACAATAACTCATTAATATTCATGCTCCGGATATTTCGTATGTTTACCGTTATAGTTTACAATATGAATTTTAAAGTTCCTTATAATTTATCACCATGTGTTGCTCTGTGTTTGTTGACGCCAGTTCTATAGTCATGATTGAATTAAATCAATAGTAACTGCGCAAAGCCTTTTTTGCAAGGTGGTATGTTTAACTGCTTTTCTTGGGGAATCTGGTAGTTGAAATATAAAACTCTCCATCTAACAGCCATCATCTCCGTTTCACGATCGTCGACTACACCGTTCTTAATATAAATTAATGGCCGCTTGCTTGTGCAAAAGATAGGTGTGTCTTTGACAAACTCAATATCTTCTGTAAAATGTGTTTTCGGTGCATGGAGATGGACAACTTCTCCTTCCAACATAAGAAGCAGGTCATGCCAAGGTATTAGCTGAGGGTTCCATCTGAAATCGTTTAGAAATATACATTCCACATCTTGAATTCCAATCCAAGCAAAGCTTCCAGAGGCAGGGTTACTGAACGTTGCGTATAGTTGGGTCAGGCTTTTGAGTATAAACGTCTTGCCACAGTTGGCTGGACCCACAATCATGACGTTGCGGTGTTTTCCGCTGCCTTTGGTTAGGCATTCCTTTACCAATTGCGCAAACATTTCAATATCCACGCCGTTTTTATTTAATAACTCAGTAGCACACTGTAGCCATGCCCCGTTACACGCTGTTGTACAGTCAGATTCGACTGCTTCATTCAGTATTTGCATTCGAGTTTTTCTGGAATGAGTAATCTTTTCCTTTGCTCCTTTCATCTCCCAAGTTGTTTGAATCAATTCGGAAAGTTTTTTGGGGGACTGTTTAAAATAAATTCAACAAGATCAATTTTTCCTTGGTCCCTTTAGTCTTGTGCTAAGGCGTGAAGCTCGGTGACGCTTAGGGTTGGGCGATATTAAAAAAATCATCTCACGATTATTGTCGAGGAAATTATCACGATATTCGATAATATCGCGATAAAAACAATGACCAATAAGCTTAAAAATAATCTTATTAAAATCAAGCTAAGTAAAACAACAAATTAAAATAATTTAATATGAACGCTTTTTCTAGTCTAATATTTACTGTCCATAAACCGAACTGTCTATGTAGTGTCTACTGTGTCTCCGCAGGCGCAAATGCCGTGGGCACACAGCGCAAGCAAAGCCTGCAATTTCATTGTTCAGCGGCTTACTAATTTCCAAGGCCGAATGGCCGTATTAAATTCGTATTTAATTCAGGAAATAGTTTTAATTCTTTTAAAAAATATGTTTTCTAGAAATTGAAGGAATTTTTTAGGATTTTTATAAAAGCTATATACTACATAGAAGCAATATCACGATAGTCAACGAGCATGACGATAATTTCGATATATCGTCGCTCAAGTTTCTACCTTCGATACGATAATCGCGATTGAAAATATCGCGATAAATCAAAATATCGAAATATCGCCCAACCCTAGTGACGCTCATTATATTTTTGTCCAGAATAAGTTCTGACACAAGTAAAGGTGTGAGACGCTTTTTTTCCCAGACTTTGACCGCTTTGTAACTTTCTCTGGACCACCCTTCGTCTTGGTATAGTTTTTACGTTTTCTCTTTGTGGCATCATTGCTCTTCTTTGTGTTCGCTTCGCTCATTCTTGGACTCTTCGCATTCCGTAAATCAGGATGACCAATGCTTTCTTCATATTGTGTGTCACTTTTCGTTACATATTGCCAAGCGCTAAAGTAGTTGTGATGGACGTTGGAATAATGAACTGAAATACCGTAGGTTTGTGCGAGAAATCTCTTAGATGCTAACCAACGCTGCACTTTGTTAAGCTTCAAGGACATGTGATAATGTTTACCCCCTGAGGTGTGCTCCTCTAAACTGCAACACCAATGGCTCACATTGCAGTTTCCTTGAATAAAGCTTTCCACAACTGCTCTGGCGAAGTCCGCTCAACATGTAAATTTCTGCAACTCTGCCTGGCTATAAGTTATTAAATAAACACTTCTCGTAGCTGAGGTGCTAAGGCTGTTCTTTCCAACAATAGGTTCACCAATATCATTCTCTACCGTCCCACTATGATCAAAATTACTTTCACCTACTCGTTGTGTTGACGTTTCCTCCATGAGACATGTCAAAATTGATTTATAACATTTATTTTCGGTAATTATGAATGCTTTGAAAAACGTCATATCCGTTACAAGATAATTATGCAGCATTTGTAAGTTTTATAACACCAATTGAAAACGTTTATTGTCATTTTATAGTGCAAAATTGTGAATTGGTAAAATACATTATTTTCAGACAATCCTAGACAAAACCGCTCGGACAAGCACATGGAAAAGGCGTCTTAAATTTAAATGTCTGAATATAATTGCAAATACTCATCCCCCCACCCCTAGAACAATGTTGATGAGATGGGAATGTCTTCTGTGATACATACATAATAAAGTAAACAACATTGTGCGGGGGGAACGGGGGTTAAGAGTTATTTACATCTTCTAATAAAAAATACCTCGCAGCTAAGGTGACAAACTCAATTTAGACCAAGTTGTCCGCATGAGTTTTGTCTATGATTGTAGTCTTTTCACCGTATCTCCAATACCACCACAGGGGGATTTTCCATGACTGGTTGCAAAGAAAGACCACTTTGCAGTTATTCCAAAATCAACGAAATGGTGGCAAAGATTTAGGATGTTCTTGAAGTTTTTGTACTGTCCAGCACAACCATTGCTTGATAAACAAAGGGAGTGTCATCAGATATCACACATACCGATTCACACTGTTGTTCGCCATCCTTCATGTGGTACAGGGTGACTGGGTGAAGGGTACGACCAATGTTCTTCCAATGAAAACCTTGAATTTCATCTTGCACCATGAACTGATAATTTTTAGCGAAGTCCAACAAGACAATGCACACGGTTCCGGATAAATTGTCTTTTCGATCCTTCAGGTACCGGGCTTGACATTTAGCAATATAAGAATGCACAGTTAAATTGCTGATAGCATTAACAATAAGCTCAATAAATTCTTGAGTGGATGTTGTTTGGGTGTAGAGGATGGCTCTGTCAGTCCCTTGCCATTGCTGGAACGAAATCTCTTCCTCTTCACAGTCTGCAAATTTCTCATCCAAGAATTCTCTTAGAACTTCATCTCCTGGACAATTCTCACAGCGATGAATCATACACATCTTGTTGTTTAAATCACATACAACCATTGACATTAAGTTGCAGTAGTCTTTGCCAACATTAGCTGTATGCACTAGCAGTTGTGCATTCTGATGGCTGGTGCACACACAAACAGAGTGAGTCCCACTGGAACCAACAGAGACACACCATTTATGTCTTAGGCTACAAAATTTGGAAAATCCAACTTTGGCATCTGGATGTCTTTCTTTTAAAGGCACTGTACAACTCCTTTAGGTTGCAAAGAAGCAATCTTGGCTGTTTATGTATATTCTTTGCAATGCTAACATAGTCCTTTTTGCCTGGCATTAGTCTTGAGAACTCATCATCCTCAAAAAATTAACAACCAGTGTCTTAATATCTTCAGGAAGGGTTTTGTAGTGTCTTGGATTAGGAATTGATAGAATTCCATTTTCTTCCTTCAATTTCCTTGCAACACGAATGCTATACTCAGGTACATCAAAAATCTCAGCTGCTTGTTTACGAGACCATGACTCAGGTGTAAGTGTCAACACTTGGATCTTTGTTTTATAATCGGACGTTTTAAGCTTTTCCTTCATTAGATAAGTTAATGTATCTAAATTTGTAGCTTTTGCTTGTATCGATGGGCGGAATTGTTGTTTGTGGGTCTTTCCTTTTTACTTCAGTACTATCAACATCAATACCAGCTGCTACCCTCTCCTCGATTGATGTGCATGCTCTATCTATATTTCTCCTTGCTTCACTGATTTTTCGTTGCTTTGGGACACTGTGTTTTTATAGGAGAAACTGCTAGTCTGTCAAAACTGGTATTCATTACATCTCTTGCTATATCTTGTTCAATGTCTGTGATATCTAAGTCATCATCTGCCTCTACAGTCTTAACACTTTGTTCCTCATCTGTGGCCTTCTGGAAACAATTTCTGCATAGTTGCCAGCCAGGTATTGCATCAAGCCCTTTCTCCCTAAGTTGCTTTGCAAGATGAAGGGTCATAACATGGCCACCCTTAACTTTATGGGAATT
>CACRXK020003523.1:415-35781 GCA_902702795.2 Paramuricea clavata | reverse complement strand
ATATATGGTATAACACTACCATTTGCTGCTGTGAGTTTTAGGTCAGTCTCGACAAGTTCCGACAAACTTCTTATTTGTTTTATTGGGTGACTTTGTGTCAAAAACCTTTCTGAAACCAAAGACACTTGAGCCCCTGTGTCCCAAAGCACATTAACTTCTTTATTGTCTAATTTCCCCAATACTATGCATTTTCTACCAATTATCTGTACCAGTTTATTTTGTTGACTTGGAGTTAGGTGGGTTGCAAAGAATTCCAAGTTTGCATTGTCTTTCATATCCTTGTGATTAATGCTTTGCAAGGCAACACATGTTGCTTTGTGATCATGCCAATGTTTCCTTTGACATTCCCGGTCACAATAATAAACAGCTTTGCATTGTTTACAACAAAGGATAGTGTCATGTACTTGGAGTTTTTTGCAAAACGCACATTGAGGGGACGTTTGTTCTATGTTCTTGGCCATCTCCTGTCCCTCGGAAATGGCCCCTGTTCGTTTTCCGCCTTCCTTTGTGGGCAGTGACTGGCTAAATGTCCAGCCTGACAGCAAATAAAACAATGTCTGCAAGTATTTCCATTGTTTTCTCTCCTACATTTGGGGCAACCCCGTGGATATCTTGGCTGGAACGGTGCATTACTCTTAGACACCTGTTCCTCAACCTTTGCTTTAAGGGAACTTAATTCAGACTTTATTCCCTTGATCTCTGCGAAGGAGGTCCTGTTTTTCACTGGCTTCTGGGGATGTCCCCTTTTTCCCCTTTGCCCCCTCAACAGAACTCACCTTGGCACTTTTCGCAGACAGCCTCTCTGTTAAACCAAGCTTGTTTTCTCTCTCGGTCTTTTGGGAGGCAAGTTCATTGATGCTTCGCATAAGTTCCTCATCAGACACACCGTCCTTTCGTAGAATTGGTCGTAAACTAGTTGTCAGATACTCATCACAAATTCCAGTTTCTAAAGCTTTCAGAAAAGTATTCTGGATTAACTGGCTACCATAGTTGAAATCAGTGTCTGCTTCCTTACTAGCAAAAACAACTTTATTTCTTGCATCCATAATTCTTAACAAGAACTGTTGCACACTTTCTTTGGGTTTCTGGCACATTGTAGTTAGTTGCTGGTACAATTCTGAAGCTGTCTTCTCGCAATAATGGATCCTTAAGATCTTTCGTAGTTGGGGAAGACCAAGTTCTGGCATTGTCTCAATGTAACTACGGAGGCTTGTGTGTGGTGAAATAGCTCGGATTACTGCATCGACAATTTCATCCTCAGTGTATTTTCGTTTGAGCCCTGATTCAATCTGGTGATTGAGAGAGATATATGTCAGTTTTTCTGCTTGTCCTAGTTCTCCAATCTGCCCCGATATCTTAAAGTCTCTTCTCAACAACGCCCGGGTACTTGAAGGCACTTCAATCACTGATGCGTTTTCACTACTGTTTACTTTGACTTTGGCAGATTTATCATTAACTCCAATTTCCAATTTATCTATCTTCGCTTGCATTTCTAACAATTGTTTCTCTTGTTGACTTTTTAACTGTTCATATTCCTGTTGCAACTTTGACAATTCTCCTTCTTTCTCATTTACTGGCGATAATTCAGGAGAGCCACCAAGCGTTAAAAAAACATCGTTCAAAAGTTGATTTTTCGCCGTCGGGCTTTCAATTCCTTCGACAATCTCTTGAAGCCATCTCCGTACTAAATTTATTATCTGACCCCTCGACTTTTCTTTCAATTCTTCGATCTTTTCATACTTTAACTTCTCGGCCGCTTGCAATAACACATCCACATCGTTTTTATAAAGTAACTCTTCCACTTTTAGTCGTAATTCCTCGAGATTCTCCATAGTATAAACAAATACAGCAAAGTCAAAACCCTTTCGTATCGTCTTACATAATGTCGCTTATATTTCCACCAAAATCGGCTTTAATTCCATCCCTAAACCAGTTGGCAGCCCCACGTTGGGCGCCAAAATGTTACTCCTATTTCCCTTCACGTATGGAACATAACGATTGCAAAAGATATATATTACTAACAAAATGTGAACTATATAAACTCTCGTTTTACATGTGCTCGAAGCAACTGTTAATCTATATATTGTCCCGCGAGTGTCCCACGCGTGATTCTTGCGTAATCATACAACTAAGGGCAGGGGCCCTACAGCATCTCTCGGTTGTTGAAAGCATTTATTTCTGGAAAAGATTAAGAAAAACTGCTGACGTTAATTATAGGAGCAAAGGCACTTCATTAGGAAGTTAGCTGCGAGGGGCGCGGGAAAACACATATATGCTTTCTTTAGTTAAAATACAAAGTCAATCGACATAGTGAATTGATTAGATGAGGGGGGGATGAGAGTCAAAGAAACATGCGCATAATTTCGGCTATAATGACAGGCAGGGTCTACTTTAACTAGTTGTAAGAAAATCGCTCATAATTATAATTATGGGGTGCACAAATCTTGGAAATGAGATGCAGGCATTACTTCTCATTTGCGGCTATCGCGTTAATATCAGAAGAGGGTTCGACTTTTCATATCCGAAACAATGTGAATGCCACTGTTAACAAGTTATCTAGTATAATTGTTGATGGTAGCACGAAGATGCTCACCAAACCTTCCCCTTAAACATTTTCCAATTTCTCCGATGATGCTGCAGGTGGTACAATGAGATAGTACAGGAGATGTGAGCAGGAGATGTGATATCATGCAATAATTAAAGGCATACCTTATTTGTATACCGTTCTTTGCATCAAAGGATGAACAATCTCAGATTAAAACAAGTCAAATTTTCATGAAAACGGCTTTAGTTGTTGTAACGAGCAAATTTCACATGGACATAGACAATATTTTCATTTACGACTATTCATACTTAGATGAATCACAGATGAACACGACAGTAGTATATAATTTTGTAATCAATATTTCTCTAGGGTTTTTTTTTTGTTTCCACCTTGTTTCTATTCATGCAATTCACGTGATCGCTTATGTAATCGCTCGTTACGAAGGGCCTTTTCTCGAAACGTGATAGATTTCTTAATCGTCAGGTATTCAACACACAGATGATCGTCAGGTATTCAACACACAGATGCCAGCATTCGGTCATGCAGCATTTGGCCAGCATTTGGCCATGACCATGCAGTTATACACTCCTGCATGGTCACACTGGACCACACCGTCCGCAACTCTGATATAAACATATTATTTCATCATTATTGCTTTTTATTAAAAACGAAATGCTTCTATACCATATACAGTTAACGATTGTCTAAAAGTGAATATCTAGTACATGCACGCTGGCCATATAATTAAGTGACTTGTATGGTTGGTCTGCATTTTTTCTCAGTTTAAATTCTGTAAATTTACAGTTCTTCAAAATTGCTATATTTTTCGCGGGAAAATGCATGGCTTCATTATAATGAATATGGAAACCTTTTCTAATTCGCGCCTTTTGTCGGAGGAGCGTCCCATGAGGTTTTCAAATCTGAAGAAACACTATAGCGATAATAAAAATATAAAAAATCGTGATAATAAAATTATTTTTAAATTTCTATATTTGATAATAAAAATATAAAAAATCGTGGTTTTCAATGGTCGAGCTTCAAATCTTTATTTCAGTTGCATATATATATATATATATATATATATATATATATATATATATATATATATATATATATATATATATATATATATATATATATATATATATATATACATACATACATACATACATACATACACATACTTTATTGTGTTCCCTAAATAGGGATTTTCAACACTGATTTACAAAAAAATAAATGTTGTTCTATTTACAAGTTTTAGAATCTAGAATTTAAATTAAGGTAAAAAGGTAAGACATTTGTATAAAGTTTAACAAGGTAAAATTATCTACTTATATATTTGTTCTAGCATGCTTCGCTTCAGTTCGTTTTTGAAAGTTTTTAGGGAGTCTAACTTTTTGAACTTAATGTCCAAATCATTCCAGAGTGTAACGCCTCTATAATGAAAGGACCTTTGACCTGCAGAAGTTTTGTACAATGGTATTTGCAGTGAGTCATGGCTACGTGTATCTCGTTGATGAATGTCAGAACGTTTTGTGAATAAATCGCTCAAATAATGTGGAGCAAGTTCATTGACACATTTGTACATCATAATAGCCTCTCTTAGTAGTAATTGTTCCTTTAATGGGAGCCAGTTAAGTTCGCGTAAGCCCGGCGAAATATGGTCGAACTTTCCAATATTTGTTATTATCCTGCATGCAAAATTTTGTACCAACTGTAGTTTCTTAATGTTGGTAGACGAAGTGTTTGACCAAACCGTTGAACAATAGAACATTTTGTTCATTACAAGTGCCGAGACGATGAGAGTTAAAGCTTCTTTATCGAAACATTTTTTGACTCGGTTTATTTGGCACAGGGAATTCATACATGAGGAAACCAGGTTGGTGATGTGCTGGTCATATGTCAAATAAGAGTCGATTGTCATTCCTAGATCTTTGGCAAAGGAGACGGGGGTAATAGTCTCGTTGAGGAAGTTTATGGTCATATCTACGGGAAGTTGTTGTAGGTTTTGCCGTGTGCCAATCAGCATGTATTTGGTCTTTCCCGGGTTAATAAGCAATTCATTTTCGGAACAACTGTTTGCAATCAAATACAAGTCTTCCTCAAGTTGTTGCTTTAAACAGTCCACATTAGCCACAGTGAAAGATAGTAATATCTTGGAGTCGTCCACGTACAATTCAAGTTTACTATGGTGGACTGATGAGGGCAAATCGTTAGTATAAATACTAAAAGGTAAAGGTGATAAAATTGCACCCTGTGGTACACCATAAGAAACAGGGAGAGGAGTAGACACAGTTGATCCAATTCTGACTGATTGAGTTCTTCCGGTCAAGTAACTCTCAAACCATTTTACAACGCTTGGAGAAGCCCCGACGTTGCTAAGTTTTGTAAGGAGAAAAGTATGATGTACACTGTCGAAAGCTTTAGATAGATCTATTAGAATCAGTGCAGTAACCAATTTCCCATCCATGGCCTTTAGGATAGTATCTCCGGTCAAAAGATTCAATGTTTCGCATGAGTGATGTGATTCAATGTTTCGCATGAGTGATATATATATATATATATATATATATATATATATATATATATATATATATATATATATATATATATATATATATATATATATACAGTAGATGGAAGATAAAACGTGATAACTGTTATCAAACTCCAAATGCATGCAACCACGTTAACGAAATAGTCCACATCGCAATGGAAAATAGTGTGTTAGGGCTTCTAGTTTATTAATTATTGTAATTCCGTGCTACCCTCATTGTCCCATTGAATAAAGAGTTATTATTATTAGTATATACTAAAGACGATTGCTACATTGTGGGAAGGCCACATATGTTTCGTCTAGGCTATACACGGCGTGCTTTCTTGCATACTGATTTAAGAAGCTACAAAAGTATATATTAACGACGTTAAAACTTTAATCGTTTGAACTTTACGATTGTTTTGTATACTATTTTCAGTCATGAACAATGTTCAAAATAATACAACATCATAATAACAATTTAAGTAAACAGAACTTGTATTTTAATACGTCATGCAGCGGGCAAGAAAAAAAACGAGCACATAATTGACAATATATGTTTTGAAAAATCTATTGCACAAAAGCAAGAACCCAAACAAACAAGATAATTTCCTTATTATGATGCATTGTACATTTTCAAAGCGTCCCAAAGGGGGACTGCAAAAATAGGGCACTATATATATACACGGGGCGCCGGAGTCACGGGGGCCCTAGCTGTTGCTCAAACATATGCAGTGCGGGGGCAGCAAGTTGCCTTTTTTACAAGAATTATAAACTACTGACACTTCGAAAGCCGTGTGTTATTCATATGAATTGAAATTGAAAACTGTTTTCAAGCAATTTAGCTCAATTCATCTCAGAAACGTTACCAAGCTAGGTTAAATAATTGACAACTTGTCATGCATGTTGTTTTATATACATTACATTTTAGTCTTTAGCGTCATGCAACGAATATTGCTGGCATTTGCTGCCAAGAAAAATTAAGGCTCAGAAGTAACTGGCCCTGCTGCTCTTGCAGTCCGCTACATTCAAGCAGCCACCGTCGGCAGATTTGTGCTCCGCCGCCACGTTCGGTCACCCTGTACAAATGAAATCTTTAATGAACGTGAAAAAATATAGAACAATGAATTTATTGTTCTTCCAAACCATGTTTATTTTCTAATACAAATTATGTAACTATACAAGTAAGCACAGTTGATGATGTATTAGTATAGCATAAAGATCTGAGGTTTGAACATCCACAATGACAGTTGCACATGCAAGTAATGCTATATAGCTATATCGTAATGCACTAATGGAAAATCAAAATCGAAAACCACATACGTCTTCCTTATCTCTGAGCGGTAGCGGTGCGGCATGCATATAAAATTTGATATATTAGCATGACAAACAAATAACAGAATGGAGACGGCAGATATAGTTATAAAAATAATCTTCAAGCACATCTTGCAAACATGTTTAACATATAGGACTAATACTAATGAGATTTTTAAGAATGTATATGAATGTATTGAAATTTTAAATTGAGGTTTTTCGTTGGCTTACCTCAAAAAGAAGAGGGTGTCCTGGTGCAATTTGTGACTACAATGTCAATGTCAGTATAATCATTCCTTGATTATTCTCGAGCCTTTCCTCTCTAGAATAACAAAAATATAACCGCCTACATTTACATATATTTTCTCTATATATATTTTTATATTTTTCCCACGATAAGAACTATCATGATTATATGTGGAAAATGTTTCATTATACTTTCAAAATAGCCTCTGAAAATTCAGAAGCGTCTCTTGATACACTTGCACAAAATAAAATATGCATTCAATCGAGGTGACAAAATATAATTAAATTTTTTCCATAAAACCCACTTCATGTGTTCTTCACGAACATCTGATTTTCACAACACGTTATGAAAACAATTATGATATTATGCTCGATAGTATGACTTGAAATAAACACTTAGAATGTTTATAATTTAAGGATTACCTCGTCCAATATATGCCAGTCTATTCTTGTTTGTTCCGCTGCACTTGGGTTCTTGAATTACACAGCCAAGACTATCTAAACATTGACAGGAAATAGTGGCAAAGAATCGTATATGTAAATAACAGTGAAAAAGATGGAATTAGCGATAACTCTATAAGAAGATGTAATTATCCACTTTCAAATATCGGACTTCATCGCCAAGACTAATATTTTGAAAACCCCATAATGAGTAATTTCGCAGCCTTTATCAGCCCAATTGCGTTTTTTCAGACGAGAGAAGTTGTTTAAATTGCGGTCACACGTTTTCGTCACCTTTCTCTCACCTCTGCAAAGCCGAAACAAAAACAACTATATATACACATGCACCTTGATTATAATTTAATATCCAAGTACTTTTATATATGTTGTATCATTGGGAACAGGAATCTTTTTCTAAACTCCACTAATTATGGCTGTCATATATTTAAGAGGATATAAGTTGTGAAATAATTTGTCTATTCCATAATCACATTCATTAATCATCAATCATTTCTCGCTTCAAAATAATATAGTACAAAATTGATGAACTAAATTAAAACCAATTAAGGTAAAGGTGAAGGAGAGGTGAATAAAACTATTTTAAAACAAACTGAATTCTGTAAGAGCTGGGGAAAATTACCTCGTTATTTTGTAGGGAAAAAATATCGAACTGTTTTCACTTTCAATTTTATCTTTAATTTGTTTGGATTATACCACATGCGTTGCGTTGATCTGTTGCCAGTATTTTATAATTCAAGCATGTCTGTATTGTCTATATTGGTCAGGTTGCCTCTTTCTAATATATAGGTAATGATTATATAGGTATACAGACCATACTCTACATGTTCTTATTCGGCCATGTTTCATCTATTCGTGCGCATGCAATATCCCATTTAGCTCGTTTTCATGGTTAATCTATAGAATCATAGCCATAACAAAATCAGTTAACAAGATCTTTGCTCACTACTTCTTATCTCTCTACCCTTCTACTCGCATATAGGCCTAGAAGTCCTATATATAGGTTTTATAGGCAAAGGGCCATCAGTTCTATAAGAAAGCGAAAAGTGATTATAACATGACACTGAAAATAGTAGTAAAACGCTGAGTTGGTGGTATAGGGACCCGTGATGACCGGCAAATTAAGAGTGAGATATTTCATTTAGGTTATATTATACATCAATCATGGCAACAAAAATAGAAATAAAAAAGACCTGCATTTGGTTAGATCTCTATGTCCGACTCAGTATGTCGAAAACTAGCTGAATATATAGTAAATCCGTTGCTGGCATGCATGCAGTGGCGGCGCCAGGGGCGGGCAAGGGGGGGCAAATGCCCCCCCCAAATTATTTTTTGCCTCCCCATTTTGCCCCCCCCTCAAAAAAAATTATTAGTCACTAAGAGCGACTAAAGGCTACACAAGCGTTCTGTCGTTATCGGAAAATGTATGGCTTATAAGTTGTCATTACTCATTTGTGAATGCGCGTATACATGAAACTGTTTTTTACAGTTTCAATATTTGCCCCACCCCCCGGGGGGGCGATATTCCTAGGATATTCGCCCCCGGGGGCGATATTCCTAGGAATATCGCCACGTTTTGTGGGGGGGGGGAATTTCCTTTGGGGGTGGCGACCTTTTTAAAAATTCTATCTTGCCCCCCCCCCCAAATTTGAGTTTGCCCCTCAAATGCCCCCCCCCCAGATTTGGAAGCCTGGCGCCGCCACTGTGCTTGCGTGTTCAAAAGAAACCTGTCAAGTTCGTCACCCTCTGGCAAACTGTTAATGCTAGTACTTTTACATCTCAAAAAGATCCTATTCCAAAACCTTACAAGAATTCTGTGGTGTATAAATTCTCGTGCCCTGGTTGTTCTTCTTCCTATATTGGCAAGACGGACAGATGTCTTTACACACGCATCAAGGAACAAGTCCAATATAAGTCAGAAATTTTTAATCGTGTACATACAGTACCGCTCAGAATTAACCTAACAAAAACCGCGGTTTAACCTCGGTTGAACCTTGGTTTGACCGCGGTGTGACCGCGGTTATTTAAAGGTTTGACCGAGGTTATACCGCGGTAATTTTGAGGTTAAACCGCGGTGACCGTGAGGTTTGACCGCGGTTTCACCGCAACCGAACCGAACCGATCCGCAAGGTTCGTATATACTCGTAATATCATTCGTAAATATTCGTGTATTTCCGAAGGGGTCATTATAAAAACTCCGTGTGTACTTCATATTACAGTAAATATTGACATATTTTGTAAACATCGAGGCATGGGGAGGTTGTCACTTTATGCCAGGGAGCGAATTGTCTCCTTACTTTCGACAAATACTTCAGTTGTTGGAATAACTAGGAGTTTAAATGAGGAAGGCATAAAGGTGTCGCGATCCGCTGTAAATTTATTTATTTGTCGCTTTCGCAAAACTGAAATTCTTCACGATGCCCCACGTAGCGGACGAAAGCTTAAGCTGTCGGACGAGCAGATCGCATTCATTGACCAAAAAATGAGGGAAAATGACGAGCTAACTGCTGCCGAAATAAAGCAGAAATTATCAGAGGAATTTGGCGTGGACATATCAGTGGCGACCATAAAGCGAGTAAGGCGAGAGAATCTTGGCTGGCGAAGCGAAAGAGCTCGCTATTGCCAGTTTGTGCGCGAGCCAAACAAGATGAAGCGACTTATATTTTGTCTAACGGCTTTGGAGGCGAAGGATAGATTCGAGGACGCTATATTTACGGATGAGACAAGCGTGCAGATCGAGCAGTACGCAAGAATATGCTTCCACAAAGAAGGAACACAGCCAAGACGTAAAGGCCGTTCAGTTCAATAAATTAAGCTACACAGTCACCAGAGTCCCAAAATTTTACGAGTAAATTGTCTGGCATCGGACAGTCTTGTCTGGCATCAGACAGTCTGACATAGTACTTAATGCACTGCATTAGAACTTTTGGTAATTTATCATGACGCAAACTCGACATTGAGTGGGGGTTACTAAGTGCAACATGACTCAACTTGGAATTTATCATATAGCGGATATGCAAATTTTGTATACAGCAAAAAATAGTCTCAACCAGTTATGCCCAAGATTGTGGCTGGCAGTGCCTTGTTTTATAAAACTGGCATGTTCACGACTACTTAAAGTATTGAAATGCAAGTTTACTGAACCTAAGAAACATTCGAGCAAACAAATTTTCCTTGACCTAAAGAGATGAAACTACAGTGTAAACTCAAAATTTTTTTAGTCAATTATTGTCAATATAAATCTCACCGTTATTTCTTTTGTCTTTTTTTGTTTCCCTGTTTCTGTGTGTTGCTGGTTAGAGCTTTGGGTTCTAAGCGGAGTCATTTGTTGTTCAATCTAAATTGAAAAGAAAATCATTAATTGCGATTTTACACATAATTGCAATGGTGCAGCATGCAGTAGCACTGTGAAACATTAATCTTAAGGGTTCATTTAACTTTAAGTCTTTAACTCTCTCTCTCTATATATATATATATATATAAAATATTATATAGAGTTTAAGACTTAAAGTTGAATGAACCTGTAAAAGTGTAAACCCAATAGGCCAATAGAAAATACGCTTTTACTTTTATAAAGTCATTGACATTGTGTTGTTTGAATTTGAGTACAATTTATGATGCAACTTTGATGTAAATAATATTTGGGGTGTAAAGATTAAATCTAGGAAAGTCTATTTCCTTTTCCTAAAAGATATAAATAATGTTCGTAAAAATTCCAAAGGTTCCTTGCGTGCAAGCTATTGGCATCACAAGGCACTGCAAACTCTATTCAGGGGAGATAATAAAGTTTCAAAACTTTACAATTGCTCCAATAAACCAATGCATGCAAGCAAGGAGCAATTAGTTTCACAGTTTTGCAGTTTTTCTGTTCGAGTGTACCCAATATGTTGATTTTGTAACATCAACATTCTGCACATTGGAGTAGACTATTTAAGTTTGTGGGGGGTGTGTGTGAAATTTTTTTGGAGGGAAGGGTGTAGCACTCCCCTGAACTCCCCCCCCCCCCGAAAATCTGTCTATGAAGTTGGGCACATTACCACTCAATGTTTTAGAACTCGCTTGAGTGTAAGACATATTAGCAGGTAGTTTAATAATCAGTATATATATAGTTTATACATGACTAGGTACTCATTAAAAAGGCCCAGTTGCAAGAACCCAACTTCTTGATATGGAGAATAGTCTAAGTCATAAATGCAATTAGAAACATTAGGAAGAGTACACACTTAAAATTGTCTGGGATTCGTAGACCATCATGTAACAATGCTATGATGATATTACTGGTCAACACAATTTTATGGTCAAAGGGAAAATGCTAGGGGTAACTTGGCTAACATGGCAGTACCCTAATAGTTATATATACATGAACTTGTGGTTAGAGCTCAGCAACGGGACTCAGCAGCTCAGTTGGTTAGAGCACTGCCCCGGGATCGCAGGGACACAGGTTCGATTCCTGCCAGGAACCTGTAGTTGCATTTTTCGCAACTGTTCCTGGTTCATTACAACCCGCACGAAAAAAATCACAGCGTGAACCGCACTTATATAGTGCGGATCACGCTGTGAGTTTAGGCCTCGCCAACACTTTGCCTGCAACTGCAGAACACCATAGACTGTCATCAATCAAGCAAAAATGATGTGAGGGAGAAGTTGAATATTATTTTTCATGCATAACGCAATGATATTTGATTACAAGGTTGTTCACAAGGGGGCCAAATGATTATAAAATTGATACTAAAATAACTCGCAGAATAAAATACCCCGTTGCGATTGTCAAATGTCAAACGATATGTGAAGTAGCTATAGCTCTACTGTATTATACAGTATACACTGTATACCAAATAATATATGTTTTCATTTTAATAATTTGAAGACGTTCTACATAGCTTCCACTGGTTAAGTAAAGATGGCACATCTTCATAACCTGCCAGCAAAATATGGCACATATTTCTTTTATACTGAGAGAATATATGCGCATAAAAAACACGAGTCGTAAAATACGGTAGTTATGCTGTAGTACTAGTATATAGGTCTAGCACAATACATGCTTGGATACATGCAATATAAAAACCAATTTGTTAGCCGTGAATGCTGAATATAGCTACTTATACTTATATCAGTAGTTATACATGTAGCTATACATCTATATAATTGACTGAGTACGGCATATTGAGTAATTGGTGTCCTAGTAATAATTATAATTCTCTCGTTTATTTTTACATGCCCGGCTCCAAATACAAGCTTTTTAGTACAGCGTGATCATACCCTTAGGATCGGATCATATTTTTTTACACCTCAGGATAGGATATATTTTTCCGTTACAATTTTAATACACGCCTCTCCAATTTTATGTTTCATAAATCTACACATGTACTTATTTTCTTATATAGGTTCACATTTATGCAAATAACAAGCCGTTGTTTTTCATTTGTTATCCTTAGTTTCATCAAATATACAACATAACTTTTAGTCATACATTGTGCCAACAACACCAGGCCATCACATCATATTTCACACTATACTTTTTGATCCAGCATTTAGGGACTATTAATTGTGACATAAAATGAGATAATTGTGTCTGTAAAATTCAGTATCCATGTATGCGGCATTTCGTCCTTCATGGACTCGACAGCAGGGATTTGGGTTGGCATATGTGTGAGGACACAGAATACAGAAACCGATTTGGATTACAGAGTGAATAAACATAAAAATAGCAATATAGGCGAGTATTGTAAAATAAATGTAAAGTATAAACTGTCTTATCAAATTCGCTGCCAGTTTTTGTCAAACCAACTTACCAACACGTTGCCGTTGGACCATGGTTGTAATTTCTCAGGACTGTTGTAAACTATAGCGCTTATATATATGTATATATATATATCAATTGCGATTGCACTAACTATGCGTTGGATATGCGTGAATGGCCCTTGGCTAAGCAATTTTGAATCAAGTTGCTTTTTTCCGTTAGCGCCATTGCTTGTACCAGAATCGGACCAATTGAATGGTGCGAGACTGGAATCGCAAACACCTTCGAGCTTGAGTTATCCGGCGAACATATCTCCCGCCAATTTCTTGAACGCAATATTCTGTTGCTGGTTTCGATTCGGTTGGTATAGCCGTGCAAAGAGTCATTGAATGCGTACCAATTTGTCTTTGGATCAAGAGTTCTAGCAAATAATCGATGACATTGCTTCATTGCAAACAAATCGAGTGTGATGTTAGTTTGGTCGTGCATTACACAAACGCACCATGTCAGCCATACTTGTTCGCGCAATTGAATTTGGCGCGATATAGCGCATATACAGCCTTTGCCATTGGTATAGATCGTTTTCACTCACGTGATCGGTGGCCCCAGTGGGGTGGTGAAACAATACGAAATATTTGAATAAGAAAGAGCTAATTCCCATACCGTACACCAATGGCAATTGCTAGATAGTATACTTCAAAATAAGGTTTCCGTATTAATATCAATTTTTAAAATAATTAAAATAAGTTAGGGTTAGGTTAGGGTTTAGGTTAGGGTTAGGTTAGGGTTAGGGTGAGGGTTAGTATTAGTATTAGGATTAGGGTTTAGTTTTGCGTTAGGATAGTTTTTTCTACGTTATAAAAACGGAAACCTTATTTTGAAGTATACTATCTAGCGATCACCGTACACCAATATGGCCGCCATTTCATTGTTTTGGTACACCAATATGGCCGTCGTGACGTCAGATGAAAACGATCTGTTAGTGTTGACATCTAACTTCATTATATATTCATTTAATAATTGTTAGATTTTAACTATTTGCATTTTTAAATATTAATATTAGAGGTTCGAGAGGTATAGAATATCAAATCAGCTTGCTCATTAACGCAATTTGTACACATGCGTCTGTCAACAGAACCTACACCTGGCTCAGCTGTGCCATGGTAACGAACACCTCCAGATTTAATTACTTCACACATCGTGCGAGTTGTAATGGGTCTATTTATAAATGTATATAAAATTTTCCCTTACAAAACTGCCCGTAACACTGTCGTTATGTTTTACCACGATATATAAAACCTCACCATGTTTTCTTCGGAATTCATCGTCGCTGCCGGTTGTGTTTGTTTATTGATCTTTGCTCGCTTGGCCGCAGGTTCACGGTTTTCCTTGTTCATCTGCCTGTTTGACTCGAAAAATTCGGTTTCGTACTCGCTCAGCACACATGGATCGTCTATTAAAAAGAGTAAACAAATTATCTTATTAAGCAAATAGAAGCTGATACTTCAAGATCATATAAATACTAAAACCTTGTTGCCGCTATTATTAAATTAAATACTTTACTTACCATGAAGTTTAACCACTAAGCCTTCGAAATCGATCTTGTCAAATTCGACCAACACCAATGCCCCCTCTTCAAGTTTGCCTCCACTGACAACTGATTTTGCCTCGCTAGTTTTCATTATGGCAGTTGCATTGTCTGCCTGAAAATATACTAGCATTCGCTTTCCTTGCCGTGCACATCTTGAAGCTCGGGAACTCATTCTGTAAACTCTTGATGTAAAAGGTTTCCTTGCTGCTATTGAACTCTGTCACTGTGAATCACGTGTAAACACTGACAATGTCACAGCTCGAGTGAGCCCGAGTGTTATGCGGGCGCGCAGGGGGCGGGCCAAAGCTGCTTTAAAAAACATCATATGCTAAAAATAGTAGCTGGTAGCTGGCTTCAGATTTTAACTTTACTATTTGAATTCGAAATGAGCTCAAGAATTATGCCTTTTTTCAGTATGATACGGTCTGCTGATTGTTGTGTGATAATGTATATCACTGACATATGGTGAAGTGTTACTAGCAGGAAAGTCATTAATTATGACTGTCCCATTATAAAGACCATTAACTGCTAAATAGCCGGTGAAATATCAAGTAGCTTTTATTAATCATGCCTCGAGTTTATACACATACGCCGTACATACGATATTTTTACGTGTGAAAATATAATTTGTTGTAAAACGCATTGCCACGGACGTTTTATTGTTTTTCACAAAATTTTGTTTATATAATAAACAGAAAAATACATGGGTGCTTGGAAATACAAGATTTATTTCTCGTATTGAACATGATATCTCACTCGTTCGCTGCCCTCACTCGTGAGATATCATGTTCAACACTCGAAATAAATCTGGTATTTCCGCGCACGCATGTATTATTCTCTATAACTTTGGGGGAGTGTTAATGGAAATATTAATGTTAGGTTTTTTATCAAACTGCGGAAATTTGAAAAAAAAAACACCCAAATGTTTAGGTATAGTAACCCGGGGATTTTAACAATTGAACAAGATATTTTAGCCGGGATTTTAACAACCGTGAAATGTTAAAATCCCCCCGGGGGGGGGGCGGGCTTTTGATTGACTAGTGCATAAAGGACCTATAACAAGCTTGAGGCTTGTTAGTGTATTAAGTGTGTTAAAAGGAGAGAAAATTTACTGTAGTCCCCGCACGTACAGGCAAAACAGCCTTAATGCCATCCCGTAGCCCCGTGCGCACGCTGCTGTCCATACACAAAACAAAAACGATAAATCTAAGCCGTATACTGCCCTTTATCAAATAGACTTAGTTTGAATGTGAGTTGACAAAAAGTATTGCCTATAGCCTACCTAGCTGTTGCATGTCGAACTCATGTTTAAACTGGGCCTAAACTTTATAAGGCTATTGAGTATTGTCGCTATTGTTATACAGTATTTTAATTAAAAGTCCGAGCTAATGTTCACACTGACAGTGACACTGCATGTGTCAAACGGATCCGACTAAAACTCCTCGCAATGAATCAGCTACTGTAGCCTTGCATGCAGTTGCAGACATGACAGTCAGCCGACAATGTTTACTTTAGACAGGACGTCTTATAAACGCGAGAAAGATGCGTCTGCCTGACGTTTTGAATAAAGATAAATTGCAATTGATATACGCATTCTTTTTGCTTCGCCCCAACATCCATGTGGATTGTGGGATTATAAGTTATGACATGATTTCAAGGTAATGACCGCCGAATTGATATCCAATGGAAAATTGATATCTAGTAAACAACATAATATATTCAAGGCAAAAACCATACACTGGAGAACTCTGTAATACTGTATACATCCAAGTTACACACCATGATTAACACATGCACAAAACTATAGTCTATGTTTTGCGTATGACAAAATTGTCGATATGTCTTGGTGGTGTCTTGCTATATTGATCGTGAGCTATAACTGCTTGAGATTTTTCAACTCAAACCTGTAGACGTTGCTACCGTTTCAAGTGAGTAAATTCCTTCTTTATTATTTATGTACATACTGAAAGTTAAACTCTGCAAGGAATCGATTCGAGACATCGGTACCCAGTAAAATATTCCCAGACTTATACTATACATAAAGATTATTTTTAATATCTCACTACCCGATATACATGGACATCTCGTCTGTGATGTCTGATGGATATCGAGCCTAGACTTGCACAAACCCTCTGTGTAGAGATTGTTTGATAAAACGCGGTGAAAATTGTGGGAACGCATGCAAGGTTAATAGAAAATGCTAAATTAGAAATGCGTTTTCTATTATAACCTCGCGTTTGTCAATTTTCACCGCGTTTTATCAAAAACTCTCTGCACAGAGGATCTGCACAAGAGGCAGACTTAATTGATACGTGCGACTCTAGCCTGCAACAATTAGTCAAATATACTGTATTCAATTTTAACTAATCCACCGCATACACTATCAAAGTTTCTGTGATCAAAGTGGCATCATCTCACATAAACAAACTGTGACGTTAGTTAATTTGTGTCTAGTTGAAGGGTGTTTACACAGTCACACACTTTGTTCAAAGCACACTGTGAGCACAAAAACTATATTCAGTGTAAACTGGCCTTAAGCATTAGCAATTAAATATATAATGCAGTATTTATTTTGTATTGTCTGTGGAAGATTTGGCGTTATGTAAATACATGCAATAATTATACAATTGCCAATTGGACATGCAGATTGTATCTATAGATGTATGCATGCAATGCATGTGCATTTTGTTTCGGCTTAAATAAAGGAACTTAAGCTTGCCTCATCAATATATACAAGTTATAAAAGCTTGTTCGTTCACTGCAACTAGGTATATCAGTGAATCATGTTTCGCTCGCTACCGACTCTTGTTTAAATAAATTATTACAAAGCCTGGGCTTTGTAAATATCATTTATTTAAACCAGAGTAGCGAGCGAAACATGAATAATATATACAAGAGTTTACAAACAAAAAACTCGTTGTCCAAGTAAGGTTAAAAAACTCCTACCCAAATTGTGAACAAAAATCATCAGACAGCAATAAAATAGTGCTAATATATAGGTCTGGATCTTTTTGTTTATTACAGTTTAAATAGATGTTTTAGAATAAGTAAGAATTTGGCGCGCGCATCAACTTAAATTAACTTTCCTCTTTATTACTTTAATATAATAAAGGCTAGAGGTTTAAATATAACGCGTGTACCTAAAAGGTAAATAAAATCTCGGCCTTTTAGGCACACACATTATACTGTAACCAGGAGCCTTTATTATAAAACTTTATTATAATTGACAATCTAGCCTTTATTATAAGACTTTATTATAATCAACAATCTGTTGTGCCTTTATTATAATCGACGCTAACACCACAGCTTTTAAGTTTTCTCTTAGCTGTTATATTATAGCCCGAGCTAGCATTTTATGAAGACATTCTATACTGTGAATATTTTACTGCTTTTGGTCGGAAAACCTCGGAATCAGAATGCATATTAAACCGCGGTTAGCTTCTTCCCGATGCGTGGGCTAAACCGCAAAAAAACCGCCCGATAACAGCCCGATAACCGCCCGTTAACCGCACGTTAACCGCACGTTAACCGCCCGATAACCGCACGCTAACCGCAAAACGACCGCAACCGCAGTGTTAGGTTAATTCTGAGCGGTACTGTAATTGTGAAGAGTTTCAGTTTATTCGTACTTTGTTAAATTTTCCAGCGAATTTACTAGACTGTAATTATTCTACAAGTTTGATAGACTTAATTTATAGTAATTGTAAAGTAATTGATCGACCTAACGATTGGTCATTATTGTTATTTAAAGAGGCTTTTCATATCCATCGTTGAACCATGGTGCGCGTGCGTCGAAAGAATTAACAATTTTCCGTTAGTTCAATGACGTTATCAAACTTTGAACACGCAAGCATCTAGCTTATAAATAGTTGGCTTTTCGAAATACGTGGCAGTCTTCTGAAGATGACTTAAATTATAGTCGAAACGTAAAGAATTAAAATGTTTACAATTTTTGGAGTGTCTATTGTTTTGTGTTTTATTAAAATACTCTATGGCAACCGCAAATTTTTAGGTTGCCTTGGCCAATTATTGATGAAATTATCTCTAATTTAAGTTTCTAATTGCTTGTACTTCAAAAGCATGGTTACCATGACCAATTGTGCTGTTTCGACAATGTGAAGAAACCCCAGGTGCCAAAACACAACATTTGAACTAAGGCATGAGAATGTCCGGCAGCATGCTGCCAGGAAATTTTTTTAATCTCAGGAAATTTTTAAGGAAAATCAAGATATCAATAATTAAGCTCAAGGAAATTTCAAAAATCAGCACAACCTTGTACCACCCAGGGCTTCTCCGCTTATTGCTTTCTGAGAGCAATAAGCTGTAATAAGCGCAGAAGCCCTGGGTACGAGGTTGAAATCAGCATTAAAGTCATCCTCGGTACGAGGTTGCATTAAAGTAACAAACATCACAATTAGAGCATAAATACAACAATCATAACATAAAAATTTGTATCATGTGGCGGTGCTACGACTGTCTGTTATCATGATTCATGATTATGATACATGTGGAAAACAAGGCCGTACTACAATTATTGAATAGTGCATGAATACTGATATAAATTCAGATTTACAATCTGAAAACAAAATTCAAATATTTTTTCATAGAATTCCTTCATATTCCTATATGCTAGTAAACCTATATTTTTCTAGTTAATATTGAGGTAGTATATGACTAATTAGTAAGTGATCATAACAAATCCTACATGTTGATTAGTCGATCAAATCTTCATCTCGGCGAATATACCCCAACTAATCACCTCGCCTTCAGCGAATAATTATTAAATACACAACGCTGTTCAATAATTACAGCCAAAATTCAAATTTATAAAAAAAAGTGGCAGAAAATTTTTTGGTCTGGGAAGCCTGCTGCCAGGAAGACATATTTTATGAAGGCTTGATTTTAACTGCAACCAGCGTTTCATTTTTGAACATCTCTGGGCTTGAGGTGTGTATAAATCCACAGTCACATGTATGGGGTGTCCCAATAGTCAAAAGCATATACAGGGTGTTCCATATAGTCAAAAGATTGAGTCACAATCTTTCTCAGCCGAAATACAACCGATTTTAGAACTAAAAATATGCAAAGTGATTATAACTTGTGATAACTTGTGATTTACAGGTATAAACTATTATATACTGATCTTTGAGAAAATTGTGACTCTATTTTTATGACCGTTATGACCATATGGAAACCAGGCTTTACTCATGCACCAACAACAGAGGGGACATTTTTTGGGACATCCTGTATATACTGGGAGTTTAATGGTGGAAAAGCACCAATGGATATTTTACTATAACAAACGTTTAATTTTGAATGATCAAAATTGATGAACAATACACTCTGCCTCTGGAGTATCGGCACTATAAGAACAATAAATTACACTCTGCAACTGAAAGTTCAAAATTCAATTGCATAATAAAAGTAGATTCACTCTTACTCACAGAAAGCTTCATTGAGATTGTCTTCCAGTTTAACAGAATAACAAATAAAAGCAAGTACTAAAAGTACAAATATATTTATTACATATCTTTAGAACTATTAAAGACATGTACTGACTACTGTATATATATTTTGTAAAAAGGCTTATTAAGATGGATAATTGAAAGTTTGAAACCTTCTAGGTGATCAAAGTTAAACAGAAATGATAAATGAACTACTTACTTCCCATTAAAAGTTTCATGCTTGATCATATTCTGTCTCCGTAATGGAAAGCTAACTAGAAATTGTGCTGTCATACCACTGTGGCGATAAAATATTATTCCCGCATGGACAACTTTGAACGAACAACACTGACGATATTTTACGGCAATCTGGATAATTTTTGTTCTAAAATCATTAACATAACATCTTTTACCCACGGTGGAGCGACCAGCTTGGTAAAACTTCGCAAAGTATCTCAAATTCGGGAAAATTCACCTTGGTTCACGTTGTTCGCCATACATTTCTATGTAGTATTTAAAACACGAGAAGGAGTGTTTTAGATATGATAAAACACGAGTTCGAGTGATTTGAATAGCTTAAAATACGACTACAATAGAATGTTAATTAGGATGAACAATTATACATAATCATACTAATTAGGATGAATAATTATATAAAGAATACTAATGAAGATGAGTTTTATCAGATATAAAGTCACTCCACGTGACATATTATGGCCGACATGATTTGCCACAAGTTTTATGAATTGTTAATGAGTATTTTAAAGTAATTTGTATCTCTCCGTGGTCCCCGGAAGTGATTTTCGCATATATAATTTGGTTTCACTTTTCACACCTACAATCGTCCACAAAATATATATCCCCTCCCCCCTTATTTCAATGTTGAAACCTGCTGTACTTATCCAAAACGAACATAAGGTGACACTAGAACCGCAACTGTGTCACTGGCAGTTGAAATTTAACATATGATGTTGGATTTAAACTATATTCTAGTGCCTAACAACTTTGAAATCGGAAGAGGGGGTTTGTCTCAAATATTCTGTGGACGATTGTCTGAAAATTGTGGAAAATCGAACACAGGTTTTGGCCATTTAATCAATAACATTTACTTTGCTAGCGCTTATGTTAATGTGTACGAATAAAATTTGCATAACATATTTGGACTACATAGTATACATGCCAATATACATACATGTATTATATTATGCGATAGTTTGTCCAGGTTAAGTTAAAATCCATACCTTACTGGCATCTAACATTCCTTCGCAAGCTTGCCTTCGATTTCGAAAAAATATATCGATAATGAAGAATGAATAATGAATAACACGCAATCCATCACAAATCAAGATTATTCTATTTTATAAAGTACTATGTAAATTCAAGGACAACGACAACATGTAAACAACCTAGTTCTCAAACTGGAAATTAGCCATTCGGATTAGTTCAATTAATCTATACGCATGGGCTACCTGTTTTCCCTCCAAATTCAAATTTTAACAACGCGTTACCACGCCGTGACCACGCGTTACCATACGTGTTACCATACGTGTTACCATACGTGTTACCACTAATATCAAATAGTTATTATTGCTACAATATAACTTCCGCAATAAAAGTTCATTTCTAACGGTTCAAAACTACAAGATCAATATGCAAGCAATGATTAACAACGCGTTACAACGAGTTGCGCACGTGTTACCACACATTACCATCTTTTAAAAAAACTACTATATACATTTTAATAAAAACTTGACGGTAACGCGTGGTAACTCGTTGCTTTATCAACAAAATACCATAATGAATAGAATTACTAGGCATTAATGCGTATGGTTATCCGAGATAACGGGTGGAAATGCATTGTTTTAGTAATAGAAAGGCCAAATAAACAATTAGTACATGGTAACGCGTATGGTAACGCGTGGTAACGCATGGTAACGCCTGGAAATGTGTTGTGTTGGTAATTAGAAAAACCATATGATAAAACAATTAGTATAGCAACGCATATGCATTGTAATGCGTGGTAACACGTTGCTTCATTAATTTATATTTCAAAAGCCATATTAAAGGTGATCTACAGTCCGATCTGCGCATGTGCACAAATGAGCCCACTTTTTATGATGAAAACAGTTTAACTATGTTTTGAGTTCTTGAAAAGCCTGATTGTTGTTTCTTGATCATTTATTATACTCTAGAAGCTTGAAAATATAAATAGTTGTCGAATAAAGCTCAATATTTTGGACACAAAAAATCTAAACAAAGGCTTTGCTTACATACGGACTGTAGATCACCTTTAGACGTTAGATTATGGTAACCTGAATAAAATAAAACTTTGACCCCACCAAGTAATCAAAAATTAATTAAAAAATGCTTATAGTTTCACCAACATTCAATTATCCATTAACTTGAGTAACTAAAGTATTAATTCATGTGAAGTTATAGGACTTTCTCTAAGAACTAAGCAAGGTTAGTTCTCTAAGTTAACGGACCGATCCAAGAATGTACTTGACCGCCCCCCCCCCCAACCCCAACCAACCCACCCGGCTAGCGCTCAAAAGAAGACTTGATATGGTACCATTAAACAACGTAGAGATCTTTGTATGGGCCTCACAATATTATCCAAATTATAGTGCATAGTAAGACGCTTATATCAATTCACAAAATTTCCTTAAATATTTAAACCTTGCTCCCACCCCCCATGGGAATTAAATTCTCCACCTCGCCCCCCTTCTATTGTGCTGCAGATAACATGATTTCAAATAACTTCCCGCTGCTGTCATCTAAGTTTTCTTAATTTCTAATATTATCATCTACCAAATATATACTGATACTTTTTGGAATCACTCCCCATTCCTTTTATATCTCCCCCCCCCCCTGGGCAACTTCACGATACTGTACTATTCTACATGTGAACAACAGCCCAAATAGTATCATCTACAGTGACTAATACACATGCACACAAGGTTATTTCAAAAAAAATTCCAGATGCTTTTAACAAAGTCTTATCAATTTTTAAGACAATCGTCCACAAAATATATTGAGACTATTTAAATCAATCCCCTCCCCCCTTCAGTTTCAATGTTGAAACCTACTGTACTTATCCAAAACGAACATAAGGTGACACTAGCACCGCAACTGTGTCACTGGCAGTAATTGAAATTTAACATATGATGTTGGATTTAAACTATATTGTAGTGCCTAACAACTTTGAAAACGGGGGAGGGGGTTTGTCTCAAATATTTTGTGGACGATTGTAGAGAAGCTATATCCAGTCTACTATTAGATCAGTGGTTTAAACCCTTCCATCATGAAATACAAAGCGATTGCACCGCAGGCTCATTTCATATCGGTCCGTATTACTCCGCGAGTATTTGCAATAGAAATACGAAAATACAAAAAAAAAATCGGCTTGAAAAGTTCTATGAAATCGAGCAATGTAAAATAGCCATAAATAATAAACTAGCCTCGAACAGCGTAAACTAACCATACCATACTATTGACCCCCCGTTCGAAAGGTTATTTTATGAGGATTTCAACTGTGGTTTTCGCTTTAAAGGCGGGTAAGTACTTGCGAGATATTTTAAATTTCCTCCTCTCCAAAGTCGGAATATGTAATATGACCGGATGACAATGAGTTAAGCAAGCACGATTCAAGCGCTAGTGTGACTAATGCGCTTGAAAAATGATCTCAAAACACAGAATATATTCTCTATTCTGTGGTAGAATCATAGAAGATACAATTATTTCTTTTGCTTATTTTCGACCGAACGGTTGCGACTTTACGAAACTTTTATTTATTCCCTTTTACGAAATTTTGCGAACCTTTTAATATATATTTAAATGAAAAGACTGATTTCATCATTTTTTACATTTTTATTGATTTATATTCATGGAGATCTCTCGATTGCTGCCAGTTTTTTTCAGAAATATTGAAATGCGTCCGAAATATGACAAAAAATGTTATAACTACTTATTCTTTTGCCGCGAAAGTGGCAATTGTAATCGACAATATGTGGCTTGATGTGATACGCGATACTGGATGTGTGACCTTCAACCTCGCTTGTGTCTTGGTGGAGCACGACAGATCTTTTACTGCACGATCTAAATCGGCCAAACGAAAATGCAGTAACTGCATTTTCGTTTTTACTGCATTTTCGATTGGCCGATTTAAGGCCCTGTCACACTATTGCGTATAAGAGAAACGTATGAGAAGCCTATGAAAATTAATTAATTCGCGTTTTTTATTTAGTGCCATACTTTTCGAGTTATAGGCATCTGTTCTGCCGCTCTCCCAAAATTTAGATGAGTCAACTTGTCTGCTTTATATCAAAGCAAATACAATACCTGTCAAAAACGCGAACACGGTTAGTTGTTCTTTGATCATTTGAGATAGGAAATATTATGTTTCGCAAGCCTTTGAGGCCAAATCAGAAGCGTTCTAATCTCGTGGCGCAAAGGCCGTCATATTTTCAAAAGCAACCCGTAGCAAGTACAGTTTTTAAAAATGTAGAATTTTTGGCAAATCGTTACCTACAGTAACGATTTATCGCTGCGCATGCAAAATTTGAAGGGGAAAACTTGAAAATTGAGCGCGGTGAGCCGTTTTGGTGAAATGGGTTTCCATCATGTGAAGTAACCTTAACCCTGTATTCTGTTGCTTCACTCTAAATACATTTGAGGACTTCACATTTACGTATTTTAAACAACAACAGAAATGTTGTTCTCTTTTATGCTACAAAAGCTAGTTGTTATTGGTATTGTAGTTGTTACAGTTTTTCAGTATATTGGCATCACCCGCATGCAATTTAGGTGCTTTAATAGGGTTCTCATCTCTGCAAACTGGGCAAAATTTTGAAAGTATTTTATTCAATAAAAGCTACATTGCATGGATTGTGCAATTCCAAGTTTGAAATTTCATATCTTGCGTTTTGAAAAGAATGTTTTGATTGTGAGGTGTCAAGGTCACCGCCGGAGCTCCAAACTAGGCAAAATTTTGAAAGTATTTTATTCAATAAAAACTACTGCATCCTACAATCTACATGTACTAATCGTTTAGGAAAATACTGTAAAAATAATTATTTAGGTAAAATATGCAATACATTGGTTTAATATATATTTCGCTGACTTTCAAGCTCAGTCTCATTTGGGTATGATATGCATGCCTGTTTATTTGAGAAACTATACTATACTAATGCGTATACCTGCTACATAAAACTATATATAATTATATTTATCAAATTACAGTATAAATCCAAGTAATAATTGTTGCTTGTTTGTGTTCACCGTCACTTTTCTGCAGATTTTCTGCCATAAGTATAAAATAAAGCTTTAGAGTCGGTCACTTCTGTGTAATGTACTGGAACCATTGGAATTGTTACATATTTCTCAATTTCGATTCCTGCTTCGATCATTGCCTCTTTCACCACTTTCTCAGTTATGGGAAACTTATAAAACTTTTCTTCGCCGACAAAATAAAACGTTCTTTCTAGCACGCCGTTCATAAAGAGTAATTTGCAAAGTTCTGCGACGACTTTCTTGTAGTGCACCTCAGACGACACACATTCCTCCAGACCGACAAACTGGTGGACACGTCATCAAATGGTTTGGCAACATCATCACTATCAAGTTGGACCATTGGAGCTTTGTTCACATCACATGGGACAATGGATTTGATTTTTCGTTTCAGTTCATCAGCGCGATTTAGTACACAGTCGAGCTTCCCTTTGTCTGCGGAGGTTTCACTTCTCTCATCTACGATGCTACGTCCTTATTCGAGCCGGTTCAAGAACAGCGATTTCAATTAAAGGCATCCAGTCGTGGGCGTCTGGGTCGCCAGCAGTCCACGACCTCACGGCTTGTCTATTCGCTTCTGTATACTCGGAAAACACAATATGATCCACTTTTGGGCAAGCAAAAACAAGGTTGGTTATAGAAGGTCCACCACCAACTCGAGATATCGCACGTCTGTGTCTGTTGGTGCCTTAAAGCTAGACCAAAAATCGTGAAATATTTTTATAAACGGCGACACTGATTGATCCTCACTTTCGTCCCCTTTGAAGTTTTTATAAAACTTTTCGAGGAAGGTTTTTGGGTCAAAATAGCTATGGTAATCTTCTGGGCTACACATGCACACAGCACATAATGCTGTGCGCTCATATACAAATAAATCATTGTCTTGACTGCATCATTTCCTGCAATAATATACGCTTCCGGAGGAAAATATGTCATCTTGGTATTAACCTGAAATTCTTCGTATGTGTGTGTAAATCAACTCCTTAATCCCTTTATCATGCACTTTTCAGGACGAAAAGCAACAAAAATTTGTTAAAAGAAGCAAATTTCAGGCAAAATAAAGCAAAATATTTCGTATTCACTCATACATTTTCCTGTCCGGAAAATTTTTTTTGATATGTGCGGAAAAATTTTTTTGGCGACCTCCCCCCCGCTCGCCAACATTTTGGGGAAAAATATTAATGTTCAGTTTGCCTGTTCGGGCAAACTATACTGTGCCCCCCAAACAAGATTAGGCCTATACGCTCATGATTTAAATCTTATTTAGACCATACTGAAAACCTTTATATATTGACTTTGAACAAACTAAAAGATTATCTTACCAGTAATTGTTCATGTACAGATACCATCACTTGAATAATTTACCCAAATTTTTATATAACAAATAATAATAAAACTATTATTTAACAAATAATCACGTTCACCAACACAACACAAGAAATTCATTAAAACTACATATAGGTCTCATCAAAGAACAAACTAAGTTAAGTATTCTATTTCTAATAAAGGAATTGATATATGCATGGAATAATCTTGATATAAAACTAAAAAGTGCAGTTTCATGTTCTATTTTTAAAAAAGTAATAAAAAATTACTAGACTCCTAGGTCTACCTACTCACTATGTACACATACATTTAGTAATATTTTGTTAATAAATGGGCAATATATATCGGTTAATAAGTAAAGATTAATGTTAAGGGCATGCATGGTTAGTATAGTTAAGGTTAATATTACACAACTAAAACTACCCAAATTCCAGTACAAATAGTTGCTCCATGTACCAAACTGTATACCATTTATGGTAATATAATGTAAAATGTCAAAATACTTATTATAGATATAATCTTGTATATATATTTAAAAAATTCATTAAGAATTTACGAGGAAAATACAAAACAAACGAATGTTTAATCAATGTTTGTAAATCGGATAAAGATTTGTCCTGATTTACATAAACTTCAGCTTTGATTTTCTCGGCTTGGACAATGTTTATTATTTTAAATTATTTCGCCAATGAACTCACAAGATGGATCATTTTTTAAGTACGATAAAACATTCGCATTTGATCTATATCTGATATACAAACTCTCGCCTTCGGCTCGAGTTTGTATATCAGATACAGACGGCTGCTCATGTTTTATCTAGTACGTCAGCCTAGTCCCAGTCGTTCTGAAGCAAGCGCGAGAAAAAACGTGGATGTAGTACAAGACTGGGACCTAGGTGTGACGTCACCGCTAAAGGTTCTTCAGAACGCCTAGCAGATTTCAGTATTTTTAATATGGCGAAAAATTTATATATACAAATAACCTTGTAAATACGACAATGTTCGTTGACCATGTTCGATGTCTACATAACCAAATTCAAACTGTACTAAAAATGTGCTCAATTAAAAAAAAATTATACACAAATATATAATCGTTGATGTTATTTATATGTTCGCAAGTTGTGATCAACACTAGACCATATTGGTATACACAACTACGCTTTCTACTTGACAAGTTTAAGTAGCTGAGGAGATTGGAAATATTTGCCTGACATGACTGTGTTGTCAAAACATTTTTAGTCGGAGACTCGGCATAATTTTCAAGCTTCTAGATAGCATTTAATATGGCTTTATATTTTAGTAAACACGAGTCAGATTTAGTAGCCTTAGAAACGTAGCCTATTTCATTGTTCCGACAGCATTAGAGCAAAACTATGACTTAATTATTAGGCAAAGGAAATTTCCATAACATTTTCTATTTACGAATGCGGCATGCTTGGTAACCAGGTCAGGGACCACTTTTTTGAAATCAGGGACCATTTTACCGAAATCTGGTAGGCTCTCTCGCTGAAGCGTTCCGCACAGCATTCCCAGGCATAAATTTAAATATGTCAAAGCAGCGAATAGAGAGAGAGAGCCTGGGACTAGGCTGCTAGTACGTATGATTTTTGGATTTTGTACAAAACCCAAAAACGGTACTATTAAATTCAGAAAAAAAATTTTGTACCGGCGATTTTTTATGTAACATGAAATGATTACGCAGAAAATGCCACCATGTACAAAAGCTGCAGCAAAATGGGCAGCAAAATAGAAAACGAGTGCAACAACAGTCTTTTTAAATATCAAAAAATCTTTTCATAAATCTGTTCAAAAAGTCATTTCAAAAATCATAAGATGAAAATCAATGCCCACTGCCCAGCATAATGCAGGTAATTAAATACACCATCACAAAATAAAATTTTAAAACATTTACTAAGAACGAACGTTTCGTCCATGGCTCTTTCATGCAAACTATGCATTATGCTGGGCACATTGCCATTTTCATCATATATATACAGTTATACGATTCCCGCCTTGTTCATGGCTACCAGAAATTCATCGCTACCAGAATGCTTAAATTAACGCGATCTTTTTGTGTCAAGACAGCATCTTTCTAATTTAAAACCTATAAATTAATTGTATAGATCAACGAATTAAGAGGGAAAACTTGTTGATAATTTAGAACTTGCCAGCTAGTGCTATGAAAATGCCGGTGACAGCCGGCTGCTATTTTAAACCCTGGGTATATTATATTACTGCATTAGACATTAGGTTGCATTAGCCTGGATTGGAACTGAATCAAACAGCACTAGACTGCACAAGCTGCACTAAATGCATTATACTGGATTAGACTGCTCTATATACTATAGACATCACTCGTCTGATTTGAATATAGCTGCACTAGCTAGGCAGCTAGCTAGCCTGTATTAGATTCCTTGTGTCTAACTTCATTACATAGAATTAAACTGCATTTAGCTTGTATTAGACTGAACCAGTTAACCCATATTAGCCTATATAGGTGCCTAAAAATCTTGATATATTTTACTTGAATCATGCTGTAGTTTTTTACTTGTATATGAATACTAGTGATTCCTTTATCTCTCCAAGGTATTTTCCATCTTTGGCAATTGCCAATTGTTCGATGAATTCAAGTGTCACCTCTAACACATGGTTATTTGCACTCTTACGAAAATTCTCAGTGTTTGTCAAAAAGTCGAGGAGGAGATTTCCTTCCACTGAATCCGCATTTAAAACTTCAGTAACATCAACAAACAATTTCTGGCAATTAATCTCATGCTTCCAACCACATTTTTCAGCCATCTTAATCAGTTCCTCAGATGTCTGGGCAAGTGTGGATGCTTTATTAGAAAGTTCATCTTGTTTCATTAGGACAGTATTACAGATGCTTTCATTGTCGTTCATCAGGCACACTAAACACCCCATCTCGGTCAGTTGATTCTCTAAACAATACAATACAGTTTGTTCCAGGTCTACATAATATAAACTGTGCATGAAATGCACGATATCAAACGACACGGGATCTTCTTTACTTTCTTGATATTCCTGAAACGTCTGTTGTCTGACTTCATACCTTGATGAGACGACGTCGCCGAATTTCGCAATATTTTCTTTGTACTTATTGCTTGATTGCAGATTCGGCTCAATGGCTCGGTTAAAAATACTGATGTGGCTCCACTGTTGTTGCTTTTGCAACTCTTGCCGGACGATGTTAACAATTTCTATATCGACTTCCCCAGTACCACTTCCAACGCTCAGAATACTGAACTGAGATCGTTGTTGGATGTCAAATGAAGACATTATCTTTTGGACAACCGAGGGCAGGCAGCGTTGGAAGGTCTTGACATTCTCATAATGCTGGTTTGATTTCGTTTTAAACACGTTAAAGCTTTTAAGGAAACGTTCTCCTATAAGCATGTTCGCCATGTTGTCTCGTGAGGTAGGAACACAAATAAAATGGAGTGGTAGGCTTGGGCGGTTTTGATTAAAATAAAAATAGGTACGTTGTAACGTACATGGTGTCTACTGGATCAAAAACAAAGAATGTCATTGACGTCCGGTTTATATTTACATTTCCGACTTTCGAGTGGAGAAGATTAAAATATCAGAGTATTTACCCACACTTTAAAACGAAAACCACCGTTGAAATCCTCATAAAACAACCTTTCGAACGGTGGGTCAAATGCCATCATAACTTACACAAACCAAAACAATCGTATATTTACTCACCGCTTGGCCAAACATTTTGTACTTCATATGGAGAAAAAATTGAATACTTTCAAACTGACTCTCCAGACTAAGTCAATAGGAGTGAAATACTCCTTCTATTCAAGTGCTTTCGTGTAGAAAGTTTCGTTTGAATTATGGCGGACTAGAAATATTTATTTTGAATTTTTCAGAATATCGGGTAGAATATCACGTGTAAAGGGTAATGAAGGGGTAATATGACCTTTAGTATGGATTTCCGACGTTTCCCGAGTGCCAGAATATAAACATCGCATTGTTTCAATATGTCAAGGTGGTCAAGCTGTATTTCCGGTCGAAGCTCTCGTGTAAAATTTAGACATGTCCTGAATACAGAAATAAAAGTTACAAATCTGCAGATACAAACTTGAAAATAACACTCTACATAGTGTCTTGGATTGTGATTCGAACAAGAATATTACGAAAATGATAGGCTGACGGGGGCCAAACATAAGTTCGGCGAAAGGTATGGCTTAGTTATACATTGTCGTACATTAATTGTTTACATTGTTCGAGTGTATTGTTCGAGTATGGCTAGTTTATATTTTATGGCTATTTTACATAGTTCGAGTATATAAAGTCTTTCAAGCGGAATTTTTTGGTGATATTTTCGTATTTCGGTTACAAATACTCGCGGAGTTCTTTATAATAACGTCGGAAATCTCAAGGCCGGACGGCATTGATAAAAGCATTTATCGTATTAAACAGTTCGGAAACTTGTTAAGACCCGTCAGAAAATTGTCAATGTTGTCGGAAATTGAATTTGTCGACGGGGGGCGGGGGTGAAGATTTAAAATGTTGTCGTCCGGAAAAATTTTTGGTTTGTCGGAAAAATTTTTCGGTTTGTCGAAAAAAATTTTCGGTTTATCGGAAAAGTACTGCTCTTGCCCCCCCCAAAAAAAACATGGATCCCACGGCGCCACTGCTTTAACCTAACCAAAGAGCCTGTTCGCAGGAGAAGTGAACCGTCCACTCTATATAATGATATAACGATATAACGTACGTTCTAAACTTCTTGTCGACAGTATATGGCGACTATACTGTTCCATTAGACGCCAAAAAAACGGTAAACCGTCCGACTTAGAACCGGTTAAATATATATATATATATATATATATATATATATATATATATATATATATATATATATATATATATATATATATATATAATACCTTATTAAATTCTAATCGTTTAATTGGCTGTTTATGGTCACGTGATATTGAACAGAAAATTCCATTTCCCAAGAGTGCAATGGAACACGTTCCATTGCACTCTCCGCGAGTGCAATGGAAAAAAACGTATAGTACAATTGCACTCTTTGTGTTTTCGATAAATTGCATCCCTCAAAATGCTTCTCATACGAATCTATTAGTTTATTTTGGTATTATATAAAACAAATAATGAATGTTTCTTCGTGCAATGGTAAGAATATTTTCATTCGGTGAAAGATGGAATATTCCATTCAACTCGGCTGTCGCCTCGTTGAATGGAACATTGCATCTTCACCTCATGAAAATATTCTTACCATTGCACTCATAAACATTCATTATTTGTATAATATATATATATATATATATATATATATATATATATATATATATATATATATATATATATATATATATATATATATATATATATATATATATATATATATATATATATATATATATATACTGTTAGGGCGATCAGTGGATAACATGCAGCCTATAGACCTAGGCCTTCTAGTCTTATTTATATATTTTTAATATTCAGCGCTTTTTCACATGAAAAGACTGGGACTAGGTGATTTGGGGGCGGGGCGGAGGAAGCAAGCCTAGAAGGCCTAGTGGATTTCCCAACAACAAGGCCAAAACTGCCCTGAAACTGCCCTGGTTGCGAAATGCCCAATTATTGCGTTCTCAAACAGAATTATTTGCAACTTAACGGCGAATTTAAACCGATACAGGTAAAATAAACTCATTTATACTATAAACTTACTATTTTTATTTGTATGCACGTCTAGAAAATCGGGGTTTTAATCATAAAGTTCGAAGCAACACTATTATTTAATGTGTTGACAAGGTGTAGCGAAAGCACAAAATGAGTCAAAATATATACCAAAAGTAGAATCTTTCATGAAATTTTGTCTTATACACAACTACATTAATATATATTTTCTCAATTTTGGCAAGAAGCAGTCTTGTGTTTGTAAAATATACAAAATAAAACGGAACATATATTATTAGCCCGTACAGTACTGTATATAAAAACGACATTGTTTACAAATGGTATATCCGTAATATTGGAACAATAATTTCAAAATCCTCATTCCCAATTCGCAAATATAGTTATTCAAAGCAAAACAGTAGATTGTCTTCCGAATAAAAGAATTATTATTTTGTGCCGTTTCGCTACACCTTGTCAACATATATAAATAGTGTTGCTTCAAACTTTATGATAAAAACCCCGATTTTCTAGACGTGTATACAAATAAAAATAGTAAGTTTATGCTATAAATGAGTTTATTTTACCTGTATCGGTTTAAATTCGCCGTTAAGTTGCAAATAATTCTGTTTGAGAACGCAATAATTCGGCATTTCGCAATCAGGGCAGTTTCAGGGCAGTTTTGGCTTTGTTGTTGGGAAATCCACTAGGCCTTCTATTTTTCCGCTTGCGTCAGGCTTGTGTCCTTCCTCCGCCCCGTCCCCAAATCACCTAGTCCCAGTTTTTTCATGTGAAAAAGCGCTGAATATTAAAAATATATAAATAAAAATAGAAGGCTTAGGTCTAGGCTGGATAACATGATATTTTTGTAAAAGTTTGTAACTGATACCGTACCGAGACGGTACCGTTTCGGCCTTATGGGCCTCATCAGTGTAGCGCTGATGAGCAGGATGAAAGTACCTGCTATTTACAGTTACCTTTGATGCCTCACGATTGTGGGACATCATATATATATATATTAAGGTGAAAATGTTCTCGAGTGTGTATTATATAATTTCCATACACACTCGAGAACATTTTCACCTTAACATATTACGGAGTGTACAATTACACAACTCATATATATATACATATATATATATATATATATATATATATATATATATATATATATATATATATATATATATATATATATATATATATATATATATATATAATACCTTATTCAATTCTAATCGTTTAATTGGCTGTTTATGGTCACGTGATATTGAACAGAAAATTCCATTTCCCAAGAGTGCAATGGAACACGTTCCATTGCACTCTCCGCGAGTGCAATGGAAAAAAACGTATAGTACAATTGCACTCTTTGTGCTTTCGATAAATTGCATCCCTCAAAATGCTTCTCATACGAATCTATTAGTCTATTTTGGTATTATATAAAACAAATAATGAATATGTTTCTTCGTGCAATGGTAAGAATATTTTCATTCGGTGAAAGATGGAATATTCCATTCAACTCTGCTGTCGCCTCGTTGAATGGAACATTGCATCTTCACCTCATGAAAATATTCTTACCATTGCACTCATAAACATTCATTATTTGTATAATATATATATATATATATATATATATATATATATATATATATATATATATATATATATATATATATATATATATATATATATATATATATACTGTTAGGGCGATCAGTGGATAACATACAGCCTAGACCTAGGCCTTCTACTCTTATTTATATATTTTTAATATTCAGCGCTTTTTCACATGAAAAGACTGGGACTAGGTGATTTGAGGACGGGGCGGAGGAAGCATGCCTAGAAGGCCTGGTGGATTTCCCAACAACAAGGCCAAAACTGCCCTGAAACTGCCCTGGTTGCGAACATATATATATATATATATATATTTAACCGGTTCTAAGTCGGACGGTTTACCGTTTTTTTGGCGTTTATACACTAATTACACTAATTACAATAACATATATATATATATATATATATATATATTTATATATATGTGTGTAATTAGCGTGTTGGGTATGAGAAACGAGATTGCGTGGGAAAACTCTAAAGTAATTACCACAAATAATCGCTATGGTCAAAGACTTTGCCTAGAAGCGCGGCATATAAATATGAGTGATCATGCTTTGAATAGCGATAACGGTGCCTATTTGCCAGAGGAAAATATGCATCTTATGGGCAGGTGACGTCATCCCTTGGGTATTTAAGAAACCAAGATTGCAATTTTAGATCACCCCTAGTCCCTGGATAAAGACACTAGACTGGAGTGTCGAAACGTTGGGTCTTGATTACAATTCGACTGGGCTTTGTAATAATTTATTTAAACCAGAGTAGCGAGCGAAACATATGATTGACATACCTGGTTGCAGTGAACGAACAAACTTTATACCATCCAAATGTCTTTCACTGCAGTATGTCCATTTAATATTCTGTCTTCAAAATAGAAAATTGAAGTTTGTTTCGTCCTTTATTACACGACATAACGATGAAATATTGTATACATAAGTTCATAATCTTGACAGAATTCCTGGAGTTGCTAAATATCTTTGTACAAAGCCAGAAAGAAAATACGCTTTAGCCAATAATCTATGAAACTTAAAAATCGTGTTGCTCATTGTTTACATCAAATCTGAATTCACATATCTCAAGAGGAGGCGGAAGTGACCTATCCTGTATAATTTTCACTATGGCGAGCGAGCGACTGGTTCAGAGAGTATGCTATTGAGATATGGCATATAGTAAAAATGCTATTGACGAAGCAGACATGCTGTCGACATAGATTCTGTCGACCGGCCGAGCACAAACAAACATTCTAAATTTTAAAACAATCTATTTTTCTGGTGTGCGTATCCCTCTTAATTTATTGCGAATGGGAAGTCTATAAACTGTAACGCCATACCACTATATTTCATTCTGTCGTAAAACGAAGACTCAAAGAGTAAAAGTATGACAGAACTACAAACTGTGTGAGTGTCCGTATGCATATTAGTCTAGGACCTGTATATGAGTTTGTATGCGTTTCATTTACCACAGGTAATCTCAACTGTTTTAGGGTAAAATGACCATGGCGCTCAACATGGCATATGTGCCAAAACCTGAATCCTGGACGAAAGTCCTGAAAATGACCCCGCCCTGAAACGGCAGTGCCGACATAGCTCTAACTTC
>CACRXK020003522.1:0-35782 GCA_902702795.2 Paramuricea clavata | reverse complement strand
CAATAGCTTCAATTTGATATATAGCCGAACGTTCAGTGTTGAGTATTTCCGCTCATAACTCAGAAAAACTAAAATACACTGGCTTCAATTTCCCCCCCTGAGTTAGCCTTCCAGTTTATTTATAGTTCAATGGTCCAGTCCAGTCCGTGTTTTACAAATTCAGTCCGCGATTTGTAAAACACGGACTCAGTCCGCGTTTTCCCGGTCCAGTCCAGTCCAGTCCGGTCCAGTCCAGTCCAGTCCGTCTTTTACAACATGCCAAACATTTCTGTGCAAAATTCCTACTGTGATCCAGAAACTTTGAAAATGTAAAGTTAACCAGCCACAATTGTGAGTTGCAACTTTGTAGCAACTTGACAAAACAAACAGCATGGTTACAACTGCTTAACAACCTTGATACGAAGACTTCTTGTCAGGTTGTAAGATTCCTAAAAGTGTGGCATGCAACCTGCTTACAACTTGAGTTGTTCCGTGTAAATCAAGCACACAACTCCCCCACGTTGTCGTAAGTGAGTTGTGTGCTTGATTCAAGTTGTAATGCGACAGTTTCAGGCAAAAATTGTGTAGTGTAAATCGGCCTTTAGTGTACCTGACACCAAGGCGCATATATCAACACTTTAATTAACCCTCACCGCACACAACCACCCACAAAATATAAAGCGTGACGAGTATGCGTGACATTGATTTATTTCCGTCCTTGACTTGAAAAAAGCAGGCTTCAAACACGTCTTTGTTGCGAACTTCCGGCGAAGTCTTGTCTGGCAAGCAAGAAGCCTTTCAAGCAGAAAAAATTGATTAAAAATACAAAAACATCGCATTCATTTCTTCCAAGGAAGTATTTAGTTTTCTTTCAGCAATATGGCACCGACTAGAGCAAATGAGTTCTTCAGATGGGCTCTCTGGGTGAGTATATTTTCAAGTGCTGCATAAAATTTTAATTTTTGGTGTTTTCCTAATAGTCGTGTAAAATGATATTTGATATTGGCTTTGTATATTATATTGATATTGTAAATAGAGTTGAATCACTTTCAAATGCAGAACTAATTAAATTAAAGCAACCAAAGTTAGAGGATGGTTTGTGTATTGGAATTTCATTCGACATAATTTGCAACTCTATATTGTGATTGTAAGTAAATTGTAGTGCAAGATTATTTGCTAATTCTTATAACCAATTAATTTTTTTATATAAATTGAAGTGGCTGGTACTAGCAACCATCCTGGAGTTCAAAAATAGGCTCTTTATTTTGTATTATATGAATTAATGTTTTGACAGTTTGCCAGAGCAGAACATGCTCCAGCCTATAAAGGATTAGCATTTCTTAAATATTTTAACCCTGAATTCCAGAAGTTTCAATGATGATTGTAACATTTTGTAGTTATTATGGATGGCTGCCAATGGTATTGTATTTGGTCTAGCATATAAACGTTTTGACAGCAGTAAAGAGTATTATTATCTACGTGTTATTTTGAAGGTTGGTGCAAAAATTATTGCAGTTGTATATGTAATACAGTATTTGCTGTTTAGTAGCATAAGGGGAAAGTTAATAATAAAAGAAGTCGTTCTCTGACCCCAAAAAAATTATTTGACGAGCTTTCGGCCAGCCATTAATGTGGGTGTTAAACAGAGTGATATAATAAAGTATGGTGCATTTAGGCACATTGCAGCTTAATTTAAGTTGCAATATTGCCTGATGTCCCCTACTTTATTATTTTACTCTGTCTAACGACAGACAATTTTACTTTTCAAGGGGAAAATGCTGCAACTCAATGGGTTAATCATTATTATTACCCAACAATTCTGTTCTAGAGAAGTAAAAAACATTTTGATGTTAATCCCCCCCTGTAACTCAATTTACTTGATATAACAGATTGAGTAAATTGACTTACAGGGGGGGGATGCAGATTAATTTCATATTTTACATTCCAGAGTGCTCTACCATGGGCTAGAGCTTCGGCAGCAGTACTCAATTTTAATTGTATGCTCATTCTCTTGCCTGTTTGTCGAAATCTTCTGTCTGTTTTACGTGGTTTTAAGGTAAGTCCAGTGTAATCATTCATTTGTAATATTCTGACTTGTGAAGGGTGTAAACTGCATATTTTCATCTTTTTATAGTGTTTTGGTTTAACTAAAAGCCTTTTCCGACTCTTGGACAAGAACTTGACTTATCACCGTCATATTGCTTACACCATTTGTATTTTTTCTGGTAATGTAAATTACACTCTTTGCCAGTCTTGACTCTATGAAACACCACAGGCTTTCTCTGGGTCGACGAAAGGCCTACCAACGACACGTAATTATTCCTTTTTCCAGGCCTTTTTGGTAGTTCTCTGGCCTCTGAGGGGAACAGTTTAGAATTGTAGAGCTATCCAATTTTAATAAACTTAGTTTAGTTAGTCTCTGAGGCAATAAATGGGTTAAAATATTCTCTTATTATATAGCTATTCATATTGGTGCTCATGTGTTCAATTTTGAGAGATTTGTAGCAGCTTGGGAGGAGGATGATGAGTCTCTGCCGCATCAACTATCACTGTTTGAGGAAACACAGAGTACAACATTGCTAAATCCCATTCAACAGAAAGGAGTGGTAAGATTGACAACATGGGCACAGAATAAGGCACACAGAAGGTCGACTCGGGTAACTGATTCATCATCAAAATGCTGACGCCATGGTCCTAGCCAGTGCGCGTTTGAGTGGCATCCCCCCCTGGACATCCGTCATTTTGAATATCGGGGGTGAATGCCTCTCAAACGCGCACTGGCTAGGACCATGGCGTCAGCATTTTGATGATGAATCATTTGATTTGATGACGAATTACGGGTTACGCCAAAATCACAGGAAAAACCAAGAAGTCGGCTTCTGTGTACCCTATTCTGTGACATGGGTATTAATAATATGTATAGATTAGGGTATAGTAGGATAAGATAGGGTACTGGGATAGGATAGAGAGAGGTAGAGCAGCCTGAGCAGGCTATAATCAGGTATAATAGGATATGGTAGAGTAAGATAGAAAAGGATAGTGTTTGATAGATAGTAGAATTGTGTATGATAATTGATAGAATAGGATAGAGAGGGGTAAATTAGGATAAGATAGTTTAAAGTAGAGTAACATAGGATATTGTAGGGTAACATAGGATATTGTAGGGTAAAAGTAGGATAGAGATGGATATACCAGGGTGGAGTAGGATAGAGTAGAGCAAATAGAATAAGAGCAGGATAAGACATGTGGGATAAGATGAAGATTGATGTAGGATGAATGAGATGAAGTGAAAAATTAAGAAATCTTTATATTTCTTCTTAGGATCCTAACACAGAGTTGTTTAAAACAGGTAACCCAGTACTTGAACATTATCTAGAAGTAGTTCTAATACTTGGTCAGGTATCAATGCTGATCAATGACTATTGTTTTCTGATATGTTTAGTCGCTGGTATTTCAGGCGTTGTAATAACTCTGGCATTAATTCTTATGGTATGTTTTAGCTGTGTTATTGTCTTGTCCTTCAAACAAATTTCTAATCACCATATCAACCAAAGCCTAATACCATTCTGTGACATTGAAGAAATTTTTTGACCTGGCCATATTATAATGATATTTTTAACTATCCCTATATTCTTGCTCTTTTAGTTCACATCATCAACAGAACTTTTGAGGTAAGAAATCTCAATAACTTAAAAACCATTTATGAGGACTTTGCATTAAAATTTTCCATTCATCATTGTCTTTTCTAACTTGATCATTTTTCACAGACGTTCATATTTTGAAGTGTTTTGGTACACCCATCATTTGTTTATAATTTTCTTTGCTGGTCTGCTTGTACATGGCTTTGGGTGAGTGTTATATTTAAGTGTGGTGAAAAACTTAGTAGAAACTGTGATTTTGTGTGTGAAACGTTTAAAAAACTCCATACTTTGTTTAATAACTAGAGGTCTTGTGAGAAAACAAGTGAATGTTGATGAACACGACCCACTGGAATGCCAGGGTTTTGTCAACCCACAACAAGGATGTCCTCAGCCTCGTTTTGAAGCCACTGGGGCTGCGGTAATGCTAGTAGTAGTATTTAGTATTCATGTCAGATCTCAAAAGAAAATATTTCAAGTGTTAACAGTCTTAACAGATTTTTATTTTAAAATTGTATTACTAATTGATATATCGTTTATATTATATTATAGTCTAGTGTTATTATATTATCTTAATATTTTATTTACATCTTTTCTGAAATCCCGCCATTTCATGTATTTTATAGACCTGGAAATGGGTGATAACGCCATTAGCGTTATATTTCATTGAAAGATGCATCAGATATTTCAGATCATTGCAAAATGTCAAAGTAACAACGGTACAAACATTAATGCTATACGTTTTTTTGTCTGAGAACGGCCATCACTGGCCCTCAAGAGAGAATTGTTTAGAATTTTGAGTTTATTATAGGTTATTCAACATCCATCAAATGTTATTGAAATCAGAATGACGAAGTCTAGGTTTCATTCAGAAGCAGGCCAGGTAATTTTGATTCAACAGAGGTACAGTGAATTCTGAAAGCCTTTTAAAAGATAGCTGGATATAACTTGTAACAAAGTTGTACCTAGAATTTTTCAACCATGAAAGCATTATTTGTTTATAATAATAAAGTTTATCAAACTGTTTAAATTCTTAAATACTTCGTTAAAATTTTGAATGTGTTTTACATTCCAGTATATATTCCTACATTGTCCGAAGATTTCCAGTCTGGAGTGGCATCCCTTTACGCTAACTTCGGTAAGAAAAAAAAGGAATTAAAATTCCAACTTTTGCTTATGAAATTTAACATAACTTGAGTTTTGTGTATTTCTTAGTGTCCAGAGGAAGACTTCTTCAGTGTCCATATCAGAACCGCTGGTGATTGGACAGGTATGTTTTAAACGAAATTGTAGCCACAGTTAAATAAAGATTTTTGAAGCCTATATTTTCTGTGTCTTTTTGTTAGATGATCTTGCAAAACTATTCGTGGACGAAAACCAAGAACAACGTCAACAGACACCAAGGTACTAAAACGATACTTGTTGATCCTAAGGTAAATACAGATGCAAAAAAGATTATTACTAGGGGGCACTATCAAGAGAATCCATGCTCCCCCATACCATATTTATTACATCATTCCATAGTCTGATACATTTATACAGTATCGCACTATTAAGAAAGATGGATGTAGCGTTCTTTCTGTCGGTTAGAATTAGAATTTTTTTCTGAATTTTTCGTTGTATCTAAATTATTTTCTGGGAACTCAAAAAGATTTCTGGGACCAATGGCCACGTGGTCCGATGGAAATTGCTAGATAGTATACTTCAAAATAAGGTTTCCGTTTTTATATCAATTTTTTAAATAAGTTAGGGTTAGGTTAGGGTTAGGGTTATGGTTAGGTTAGGGTTGGGGTTAGCGTTAAGGTTAGTATTAAGGTTAGGGTTTAGTTTTGCGTTAGGATGGTTTTTTCTACGTTATAAAAACGGAAAACTTATTTTGAAGTATACTATCTAGCAATTACCGTGGTCCGATACTTTTCCCATCCCATATACTAACTGATGTATATATTTCAATAGGCTTGCAGTGGACGGCCCATTTGGAACTTCTAGCACCGTAAGATGATACATTTTATTTCTTCGAGATGTTTTTTTCTCTCGGTGCTTTTAAATTCTCATTGTTTTCCTCTGGAGCTCGTGTTCTTTTGAATAGTTGAAGTTTGCTGGTTTTTCTTTAGGATTTTCTGAAGTATTCTGTGTGTGTTTTTGTTGGAGCTGGAATTGGCGTAACGCCTTTTGCATCCATATTAAAGTCGATATGGTACCAACACAATAAATCAGGTTCATCTCTAAACATCAAGAAAGTCTATTTCTACTGGATATGTCGAGATACAAATGCATTTGAATGGTTTGCAGAGTTACTCACAAGTATGGAAGATCAGGTGAAGGAATACCTGCATATGATTTATTTTCATCTTTTAGTTTAACGTTTCCATTAATTTCGTAGAAACATTGGATATCCACGTACTACTTCTTGTCTATTTCCTAGATGGTTGAAAAAGGAAATGGCGATTTCTTAGAATACAATATGTACCTCACCCGAGGTTGGACAAATAACGAGGTGAATTAGTGCCTGCTTATTTTAACGAAATTTCAGTTTTATGACTACATCCAGGGACGTTGGGAAGTCCTTAACATTAGAGACCTTAAGATTGACGTTTACGGCAAACGTCAAACCGCTAGCGAGGTTTTTGATTTTACAACTCTATTATAATAGCTTTTACACCAGTTTTGACATATGTTAAACTTGTTAAACTTGTGCTCTATAGCAATGATTTAAGAAAGCAAATTAACCACTAGTCATGCAATTCACAAAAGCAGTAAATTGAGATTTGGCGTTTGAAGTTGGCGTTTGGCGTATAAATTTCATGCTTGAACTGCTACGAGGGCTTGTAGTCGTTAAAGCATGAAATTTATACGCCAAACGCCAACTTCAAACGCCAAATCTTAATTTACTGCTTTGGTAAATGGCATGACTAGTGGTTAATTTGCTTTCTTAAATCATTGCTAAAGAGCACAAGTTTAATAAGTTTAACATATTTCAAAACTGGTGTAAAAGCTATAATAATAGAGTTGTAAAATCAAAACTTCGGTAGCGGTTTGACGTTTGCCGTAAACGTCAATCTTAAGGTCTCTATTGGCGAGGGGCAGATATTTCGACCAAGTTTTGGCAAACATTTTGACCAACTTTTCAAAGGTCTGACTCCATCAAATTTGTGATGGAAAAACTGAATGCTTGTGTGGTGCTTTTTTATAAGGTGAAAACACTTCTTTTTCTTGGCGCTTTTAGTACTACTATAATTAGTTGACAATGTAAAGCAACAACTGACAAACTAATTTGACCAAATATTTTTCATTTTGACCAACTTCTTAAACTAAAAAAATATTGGGAGGGGGAGTTGCACCCCCCTCGCCCACGACGTCCCTCCATCTCTTATTTAACTGCAGCTTCGCCGCTATCAGCTACTCAGTGAAATTCTCGCATTTTTCTTTCAGGCCCGCAATATCATGTTACGAGATCGAGAAGAAGGGGAGGATGTTATTACTGGTTTGAAACGCAAGACTTTCTTTGGAAGACCACAATGGGACGGTATTTTTAGTAAGATTGCTGAATCTAATCCAAGGTAAGACGCAAGTAGATATATCGATTACATTGACCACCTTGAAATGGTCGTGAACTTATCACGACCAAATAAAAATGATGAAAACGAGAGGATTAATGATGAAAACGAGAAGATTAATGAGTAATATTCTCTTAAAGCTGGAGTAATACGAGCAACAAAATTGCTGCAACTTGCAACAAAATCTGATTTCAACACATGTTACGTAGAAATGTTGACACATGTTGCTTCGTGATTTGTAACTTATGTGTAAACATTTTCAATTAACATGCGTAGAAATCAGATTTTGTTGGAAGTTGCAGCAATTTTGTTGCTCGTATTACTCCACCTTAACATAATTTTTTTCTTCTAATTCTAGCACTGATATTGGCGTATTTTTTTGTGGTCCATCTGGGTTGTCCCACACCTTACGAAACATGAGCAATAAGTACAGCAATACAAAGGAAGGAATACGCTTTTATTACAACAAGGAAAACTTTTAGCTCAAGGATTACAACACTATGACGAAATTGCTTTGAAATGTGAATATAATTATCAAGTGATGCTTTTCTTGTAGATTTGTAGTGATGAACTAGTTAGGAGACTAAAATAGTATTTTTAACAATATTTTGGATAATTGTAATTTGATGTAATTATTTTTTAATAACGACCCAGATTTTGTAAAGAATGTATATAATAATAATCGATTTTTATACAACTTGAGAGCCTGTTCGCAGGCTAATTTTTAGATTGTGTCTTTGTTCGGAATTGTGTTCGGGTCCCGTCGTAAAGCGATCGGGATTTTATTTTCGCTGCGTGGTTGCCATGGTGAACCAATATGGCGACCAAATATGAAGGTGAAATTGACTTTGGTTGATTTAAAATGCCACCAAAGAAGAAAGATGGGGGAGGAAAGAAAGGAAAGAAGTCTGAAAAGAATAAAGGAGAGAAACAGCCCCAGCTCACAGCTAGAGAAGCTGTTTTAGCCTTCCAGTAAGTATTTTAAAGTTGCTTCTATCACTACTGTTTTTCATTTTTTAATAATCCGTTCAGTGGCGACTCCTAATGTCCAATTGCTTATATTGTAGAATTGAAGTCAGGGAACGGGACTTGGCAAAAATGACAGAGGAATTTCGTGTACTGAAAGAAAAAAATCGCAGACTTCGTCACAGAGTATGTTGTATTGTTACTATTAATTGCATGTATTGGCAGTACGGTAAATGGGCAATGGATTTGGACCCCAAAGACATATCGGAAATAAAATTTTTTTTGAATGTTTTTTTCATGGGTTTTTTGCTGCGCGATTTTCAGTAGAGTCCCGACATCAATATTAACTAGAGATGCGTAGTTCCTACGGACGAATTTAGGCAATTTGGTTCAATAATTAGTGTGACAACAGATGCCATTTTGGCACGCTGTATGAGCAGCCCGCAACCACCTGGAGAAAATAGGGTCACACGGTCAATCGTGTTGAAAAAAATTATAGGGTCAGCAGAACAGATGGGGTTGGTCGGGAAACCGGAACCACAGGTATTTTTTTAGGCCTAGCGCTATCACTTCTTGACTGTTGTCCCAAGAGATCCAGTAGGCTATCCTGTATTAGTTCAGTGATAGGACAGGAGAAAATCCAAATATCTGGAGATTTGACATCTTGAGGGAAGGCCCTTTGTCTGGAAAGTTAGTAGTTAGTTATCTACTAAATTCCTGATGAAGGGCCTTTGCTCAAAACATGGAAGTTTGGCTTGTATTTTTCTTGTATTGTAGTTGGATCTCTGTCAATCTACAACTTTCCTTTTAGAATGAACAACTCAAGAAAGAGCAACAGGAGCATATCAAGATGTTGTTAAAGCAATCGAAAGAAAGTGAAAAAGAAGTTGAGCAAATAACTGTCGTTAAACAAGAGGAAGTAGAAAAAGGGTTGGCGGATAAAATAAGAATCATGAGAGAACTGATAGTCGAACAGGATGGTATGGTATTCATAAATATATGGGAGGAAGGGGTTACAAAACTGTACAATTGCTCATTTTTAAATGCAAACTGCCGGACCAAAAAAATTAAATATTGGGGGGGAAGAGGGTTGTGCCTGCCCCACCCCCTTTTGCCCCCATCTCATATGCATATGATGTTATACTCTTAGTAATGCAAATATTTCTTGACTTTTGTGGCGGCATTTCAGAAGAATCAGATGTGGTGACAATCTGCACCCTCCTCGCTTGAGTTGAAGTATCATATAAAATATGTAACCCAATAAAATTCAGGAAACAGCATTCAAGTTATTATGAGCATTTTAATAACTTTCCGTGGATGATACCCCAGTATGTGACTATTGACTTGCAAAGTTGATAAGCCTGTAGAATTTTTTAGTGATAGTAAATAGTGTTGTTCACTATATATGTTCATTTTTTCTATATATAGAGATTAAGAAGCAAATTGAAGAGTTGGTGATGCAAATAGAAGAGACAAATCAGACTATTGCAACAAGAAATAATTATAAAGTAATGTCAAGTTTTGAGTTATGAGAAAATAATATTGTATTCTTTTCATAATTATATTCTTTTCATTAGAGGCGTACCCCACTTTTCATCAGGACAAATTTTGTAATTCTTTCAAAACAATCTACCAAATCTGTGACTTTCAGATTATTATAAAAAATTTGTCTAAGATGCATGAAATAGCATTTTGCAGACCCTGATAATAAAATATTTCCTGCGGGATTAGGCAATTTGACTCCCCCCCAACTTATTTGGGGGGGGGGGAGTCAAATTGCCTAATCAACCAACCCCCCACCCCCACCCCAACTCATTAGTGCCAATAAATATTCCTCTTTTCAGAATGAAGGCCAGGTTGTGCATGGCCATCAGATCAGTGTGCTTAGGAAGAAACTGTCAGATATGGAAAGTTCATTTCAAGAAGTTTCAGCTCACTTAGATCGTAGTCTGAAAATTGCTAAAGTAGAAATTGAACAGCAAGCACAATCTACTCTGACGACACAAAAGAAAGTCGCATCAGAGGAGGCTGCAAATTCCATCAATAAAGATGACAGACAAGAGATAGCGGATCACAAATGGCTTAAGAAAGAGGTATGTGTCTCTGAAAAAATTTGCATCTGTAAATTCTAAGATTCGAAGGATTTGTAAGATATTTAAGGAATTTAGCATAGGTAAATTCTATTCAAAGTTTTGAAGAATTTGTAAGAAATGTTTGAGGGAAATGACTCGTTCAACACTGAGCTAGTTTCCTCAAACAGTTCTTACAAATCCTTCAAAACTTAGAATTTCCTATGCAAAATTCCTACTGTGATCACAGAAACTTTGATAGTGCAAACCAGCTTTAGGTAGTCAGAAAAGTTATTTGTAAACAATTTGTGTCATTTTCTCTTTAATCCAAATAATAGATCAGTATCCACGCAACAGCTTTTGAAGATATGTCGGTAATCGTTGAAGCTTTAGAAAGAGAAAATCTTGACATTATGAAAGAGCTTTTTGACTGTAAGGTTGAGGATTTGAGTTTAGCAAGGTATGGGTTTACACATTGGTTTTACAAGTTCGATTTCTGTCAACGTCTCGATGAATTTCTGTTTTCTGAAAATGACTGTAGTTTTTCATTCTTTGAAGATGATTCTGTAAAGGAATGGATGATTCCAGCTAGACACTAAATTTTGATCCAGGCAAGAAGAACAAAATCCATCACTACAGCTAGAAAGAGCATGTCGAAATGAGTAAAATTGCAAAATTTGGTTGCGAAATGTTGTAAAATGCGGAAAATATAGCCCTGCGAAATTTGCAAATTTTGTATTAATTTGTATTACACACGGGAATTTGCACCACATTCGGCCCAAATGTGGTGCATTTTCCCACGCGTAATAGAAAATAATACAAAATTTGCAAATTTCGCAGGGCTACATTTTCCGTATTTTACAACATTTCGCAACTTTGCAATTTTACTAATTTTAACATGCTCTTCCTAGCTGTGGTGATGGATTTTGTTCTTCTTGCCTAGATCAAAATTTAGTGTATAGCTGGAATTGCCCATTGAAACACTGCATTATATTACAAGACAAGAAAGCTTCGGATCAGGATAGGGATGAAACTATCTGAAAAATACAAGGAGAACTTCGACGTTTCGAGCGAACAGAACAAAACTTGAAAGTCCTTGAATGTCCTTGAATTTGAAAACAAAAATTAAAGGCCTTGAATTTGTAAAGAAGTACCGCTGAAAGTCCTTGAATCCTTCTTGCTTTAGTTTATGGATATTTTCTGTTTATAGGGATATTTGACATTCAAAAACGGACATTTTGTTGAAATGATTTTACATGATCATATCAGACAAAGCTGTTTGAAATTCACTAAAGTTGCGTTTTGAACAATTTAACGTGACATTATAAACTGATTTCTAACGTCTTCTTTTCAGTATTTAGTCCTTGAATTTGCTGATACATAATCTTCAATGTCCTTGAAAAGTCCTTGAATTTGACTCTCTCTGACATGTATGAACCCTGGTTCGTGTTATCCGTATTATTTTGAGTCGAAACTGAAAATATTTTTTGTTATTTTTTTCATTCAAGAAATTTCTACTTGACCTGTGTGAACGACAAGGACAATAACTCGGATGAAGAAGAAGTCTACGCACTTCATGGTGAAGTCAGTGGCGACGAATTTCCTCCAGACGATAAATTGTTTGAAAATTATTTCAATTTTGACGATGAAGATTATTTGGTGAGAGAGCTTAAAATCTATACAAGAATTATTCTACTGGTGGTCAAGCTGCCGTTATCAGTGTTGGAAAATGGGGGCGGGGGTTAATTGAATTCTTTTTATCATCTCATTCTTAAGAACTTCTGAAATGATATAATAACTTACAGTATTTTGAAGATTTTCGTTTGCTCACGTTGTTTCTGAGATATTTGAGTTTGTTTGGTATACAAATTCCGAATTTACGTCACAAATGCATAATGATTTAAAGTATCACTATCGAGTTTAATTCATTAAAATGAAGTTTGGAGTTGTGGGAGGATTATATACACCTATGTAAAACATCATTTAGCTTTTTTATTTCATGATATTTAACTGTATACCTTGCATTCTTTGATCAGTCATTATTCATATGTGACGTAAATTCCGGACATTTGCAAATCAATAAAACTGAAATAACTCAGAGACAAAGTGTGCAAATGAAAATCTTCAAAATTCGTTACAATATCATTTCAAGTTCTTAGGAATGAGATGTTAGAAGAATTGAGAGATGTTGTTTAATTTTCTTGTTGAATTTGCTTGCACCTGTATTTCTGAAGTTGACGACTATCTGCTCCTATATCGCGTATTGAAACACACAAATCGAGAATGTTTTTTTTACTCAACCAGTCAGTATAGAAATTATTGCATTTCATTTATTTTTCCAGGATTCTCCTAGATTAGGACCAATGGACTTACAGCTGTTGGCTGTCGTTGGCAATAAGATGCCAATTCACGAGAGTACGAGCTCACAGCTACAGCTGATCAGCGCAAACAATGAAGCCGGTGGTCAGAACTTGGATAAAACTGATAGTGAAAATGAAATATGGCCGATTTCAGAAAACATGTTGCGAACGCTTGCTATAAAGTAATAAATTATTTATCTTCGCTTTTTGTGGCTCCTCAGCGCATTTTTTCATCATTTCGGTCCAGAGTAAACAAGCGATGATATATACGTGCAGGTAAAGTATTAAAATTTATAGTTAACAAGTCAACAACAACAACAACAACAGCAGCACACATTTACGCTTAGCGTACCTATTTTTTCATATGATATAATTAATTCTTATTCTTCGGATTATTCCGCTCAAACATCGTGCAATCTTCGCCACTTTCGTGCTTGGCTTGTTTTAATTGTTTTTCAAAGGCAATATCTCGAAAAAAACCTCCCTGTTGTGGAAAATGGATTGTACTTTTTTATTTACTTTGATTTTATTTATTTGGGGAAATATTCAATCGAAAAACATTGCTATTAGCTTTGCGAACATGAACCGGCCACTTTATTCGATCTGATTGGTCGACAGCAATCTGTTTGCGTTTTGATTGGTTGATGGAATTGTGGCGCGAATATTGAAACCTATTTGCAAAGTTTTTTGAGATCTATTCTTTAGCAAGGGAAAAATTTCGCTTTGATTGAGTTTTTTACCGCTGTATTCCAGTTTTTACACCTTTGAAGAAAGAAACATGAGCGTGGCAACGTATTTTACCAACATTTCAAACGTTTCAGATCGCCAAAAGCGATTTTTTTGCGATCTTGGTGAAGAAAACTTGCCTGTCTGGTCAAAATATCACTTTGATGTGAGCTCATCTCAAGATTCGAACAGCTCCGTTAATTCATCAAATTCGTCGAAAAGGTTAGTAATGTTTTGCAGTTGATATCGTAATTTTAACAGATCGCTATTTCAAGTGAATTAGTTTAGTTTTTTGATGCATTTTGTTTGACTATAAAGAATAGGCTGTGAAAAGTTCGAAAAACACAAGTATGTATATTAAAAACTTTTAGTTTAAGACAATGGCTTTTTTTGGCTGTAAATAGTTTTAAAAGCAATGTTCTTTTTATTTTAAGATGTGTTCGAAATCTTTTGAAGCTATTGTCCTGTCAGTTTATAAATTTTGGCCTTTTTCAAAAAAATCTTTAAAAATGTCGATCCGACAAATTTAGTCTAAAAAGAACAGTGGAACTGTATATATTAGCTGAACTGCGATATGCAAATCAATTCGATAAACATACGGACAGTCGCATTTCAATATTAAATAAGTAATATTGGTTTCATCTTTGCTTGGAAATGTGTAGTGATTCGTTGGATATCAAGCCATTGAAGCCTCGCAATGCTAACACCGACCCGAGATATTTGCTTCAAACTCCGAAAAAAGTATTAAAATCGTGTTCCCCGGCTGATCAAAAACGCATAACACCCAGAAAACCTTTGAAACCTACGAAAAGTGCGAACAAAACCGACCCATCGTTTCGTGGAGTTACCTTACAAATGAAAACAAACATCAAACGTAGTCAAAACGACTTGGAGACGCAGTTGGTTATCAGGTCTTACTTCACTGCGAAAAAGAAGCGTTCCCCGTCTAACAAAAAAGTTGAAAAACCCCGTCGTCCTATCGGAGGGAAGGCCAGACTTCTCCCCACCTCCCTAGAGATGCGTTTTCAGCAAACACCCGTTTCCCTAAATTACTCAGAAGAGCTCAAAGAGAATTTTGGTGATCTTGGTTGCAAACCATTACGTGTGGTGAAATTGAAAAAAGAATGCGCGTCGTGTGGTACCCTCAAAACGCCTCTCTGGCGAGATGCTGAGGACGGCACACCATTATGCAATGCTTGTGGTATCCGCTATAAAAAATACAGAGTTCGTTGTCTAAGATGTTGGTATATCCCCAGAAAGGAAGAGAAAGCTTCGTCCCGGTGTACTAGCTGTGGTAGCTTTTTTGATAAGATTCCTCTCAAGCATCGCGGTGTATTTGGTAGTATTTAGGTTTTCATAGATCTTGACAGTAATTTGATATGGTTCGCGATCGACAGTTTGTTTAAATAGTACATATATGGTGAAATATATATGAAAATTATTGAATATTTAATTTATTGCTCTTTCGAGCCATAATATATTTATATTTGCTAATTATTACGATTTATTTGTAATTGTAATAAACGCGATAGCTACTTACTGTACAGTATAAAATTAACTCGAGTGTTTGTATCTTCAGTTCAGCATGTACTTTGTTTAATATAAGAATGTAAGCTGTTTGCTCGAAATAGTAGTAAGATGGGCATTTTTCACAAACATGAGCACAAAAATAACTATTAAATTAATGCCAGATTAATAGAATGCTTTATACCAAATCAGTTTAGAAGAACATCGGTTTTTCTCTGCCTCTGGACGAGCAGCTTACATAAAAATTGGTTTAGATAAGGTTAATAGTAATTAGATGACACTCGTAGTTCCAGGCATATATTATTGTTAGTTGTGTTAAAAAATATCTAACATTGGAGAAACGTTTTTGCAAAGTTCTGTAAAAAGATCTTTATACATTTTCAATCAGTATGTTATATAACATCTCTAAATCTAATGTTTACATAAATACAAAAAAATAAATTGTCTTAGTTTCACTGTATTGCTGTCTTCTCTATGGAGTAGGAATCTTCCACCTCTTAGATTCCATTCAAGTTTTCAGAAAAAAAGCATGAAACCTTCAAACATTTTATGCTACAATTTATTTACTCTATACAAAAAATACATTTGTTCATTAATTAAATACAAGTGTTTCAAAATCCTTAATATTAAACTAAAATACAAGTTTGTTAAAATGTGTTCACAAAAAAGAACGAAACTTTTTGACAACACTTCTGTAATTGTCACTATTATATTACCAATATTATTACAATTTGAACGTTCAGTCGTCATCCTATAAATTGTGAAACAGTACATTGTTAGTAACCGGTTGCTGACTGGATTTCAATTAATTGAAACATTAACTATTCTTTCTCGTAAAAATGAATATATTGTCAGAAATAAAGATCTCAACAACCTGTTCACATGCAGAAAGTATAAGGGTGACGTTATGTTAAAGCCGTGTTGATGGTAATAGAAAGTTTACGGTAAAGAAAAGATAGAATTAAGAATAGTTGCACAAAAACAAAATAGACTATTCAAAAAGAAGGTAAAGTAATAGTATAAGACCTGTAATGGAAAGTATCACAGTGTAATGAGAAAAGGTGAAGGATGGCAGTTGACAGTATAACTATACGTAAACCAAAAGTGGATGTTTTTATGTCGCTATTTTTATTACAGACACACGTTTTGTTTCGTATTGGAATATATTTTATTCATGTTGGTAATTTCTTATAAATACTGTTTACATTTTATCCATACATGTAATCATTTCATAATTATTTGTGGGTTTTCTCTGACTCTGACATGAAAATGTTTTATGTCATATTCGCGTGAACTTAACGAACCTCTCCAGCGCTCATTTCTGCTGATCTTGGTGTTCCCTTCTTTAGCCGTAGTTCAATATTCCTGAATAGAACAAAGGAAAGTATATCTAATGTCTGCATTAAAAGGGAAGATCTATTAATGCACTGAATGTTCATTTTCACCTTTTCTTGTTTTTCCTTTTCTTGTGAGATGCTTTAAGAAAAAAAATTCTAAGATTTAATGTCCTTTTTATGAATATAATATCTTTAGAATGGACCTAATCAAATGTTCATGTACACTACTGTACCTTTGTGTACTTTTCCAATATGGTTGTGTTGCAATGCCAATGGTTCCATGTTTGCTGCGGTTTCTCCTAAAAAGGAACATGTATTCAATCAGTGAAAGTAGCCTAGGCTATTAGCTTTGCAGATACTCATTTCATTTAATCATGAGAACCAGAAAACATTTACATATCTTATTTCTACACTTTACAAACTTTAAAATATATGCATCCAACAAAAACAAATTTTCTTGAGTAACCTCCTCCCCCAGCACCTATCTACAAAAATCATAGACATTGTGACATTATTTTCTACTTACTCAGCACTCGTTCTGGTTCAGGGTCAGCCATCCCACCTCTTTGAACAGCCTATGAATACACAAAAAAATTAAAATTTTCTGGTGTTAGACAGAGTAAAATATTAAAGTAAGGGTAGATTAGGGTGCAATGCAACTTAATGGGATTGAAAAACATTCTGTTACTTACTGCATGAGATGTGATTGATGATTTCGAAAACAACCTCTCTGCATCTTTAAATTTTCTGTGCTTTCTTTCCAATTTTGTTGATGTGCTCCTGTTATTTCAAAGTGTCAGAAAATATAGTTGGGAATTAAGATGAAAGGGTGGTGAGATTAAATTGCCATCGCCAAACATGACATTTCCTGTTTTACTATGGCAGAAAAGTGAATCATACAGTGTTACTTCGTAACAACACTCACTTATTCGTCATAAGTCTGTCCCATCCTCGAATAATATTGCCATATTGCTGAGTATCTTCCAAATAGCTTCCTTCAAATGCATAAATTTGCCTTTCTAAATTGGCCAAACCTTCCTAGGGATAAATATTATACAGGTTTTAACCTCCAGATATTCACCCTCCATAATTATCCCTTCCCCCTCTTTTAACTGGAGAGGCCACGCCCTATGATGTCATAAAATACAACCAAACTGCATAGCAGTATGATGTTGATTATATAAAACAATTTTAACATTCAGATATTAATATATATATTTTCCATTAACCTTGAAGTCTGAAGAAATCATATGTCTGTTTTGTTGTCAAATAATTTTAATACTTCCTGTCAAAATTACTTTTATATTAAATTCTAAAATAGTAAAATTCATTACAAAATACTTTGTATTTTCTCACCCAATCAAGTAATTATTGCAGATAGTTTGCAGTGAAGACGATTATTTTATAAAACAAAAATATGTGAATCTCTTTACGGCCTTAATTTTCTCGAACGTTTTCTGGTATTTTAACAAAACAAAATGGCCGCCCAATCAGTTTAGGAATTTTACGATAATACCACATTTTTAAACGCACTGACCACTTAAAAACTACTATCAACTAAAGATGAAAAACGTTTGATAAATTCCCAGTTTTTCAGGCAACTTACAGCGAGTGCTTGGCGTCTTTTAACTAAATCCGCCAGTTCCTGTCTCGTATCTGGCGCTTTCGCAGCGGTCGCCATCTTGGAAGAGAATTTTGTCTTTTCAGAGAACTGGAACCCAACGACCTTCGGGAGGCGCTCGGAAATTGTCGAAAAGCAATCGGGTTTTGGATTTTATGCAAATGTTTTATGTTTTAGCCTCGTTTCCGTGATTGAGAATTTTTAATTTAATCTCAAATTTTGTCTCAAAAATTGAATATTAATTTATAGTGTTTGCTAAGCGCCAAAGATTAAATACAGCACTACAGGGAATAGTTTAATTTTACTTGTATTATAATGAAAATTTTAAGTTTTATTGCGCTTTGCTTTCAAGATTAAAAATTAGATTTAAAGCATATAGGGAAAAATACAAAATTAAAACCTTTTCATCTAAAATTGCCACCAATTTTTCGCACATTAATATATTTATGCGCACGTAGAGTTAGCATTTCATATGTTTACACAACTGATTATGTGACGAACATCAATAAAGCAGTATTTATCAAGATAATTTTTGAACCGGGACGCGACTGTTTATGAGCAATTACTCTTGATGACCTCTCGTCGATTTGAAATAATTTTAATATTGTGGGATATCTGCTATGATTCTGCCGATACAAGCAATTTTAAGTTTTAACCATCTATTTCAAACCAAATCTTTTGCACATCAGTTTAGGTCCTAAATACATTGTTCCAAAAAGTATTCAGCCTTGGCTATAGACTCTCGTTTTCGTGATTTGAGATATTGAATTTAGGGCCCTTTATCTTCTGACATATTTACGAAATCATACAGTTATATCATGGTCTAAAATAATTAGATGATCAGTAACAACATATAGGGCTCCAAAACCGACAGCAGTCAATCATAAAAACGAGTCTAAAGCCTACTAGCCAACGCTAAGTATTTTCTGGAAGGGTCTATACTGATAAGCGCTAGATTCATGACTGTGATTCATGTTAGATGCAACATAGGCGTACGGGAAGGAAAAAATTAGAGGGGGGGAGAAATTTACCCGACTTTTTTCCATTGTCAAAAAAATTTTCCGTGCAAACTTTCCACAATTGTTGTCGACCGGGGCGGGGGCAGTTTGACGACGAAAATAATTTTGGAAGGTATTATAATTTATTATAACTTTGATATTTTTCCTCCATTTTGGACTATTGTATTTTCCCCCAATATTGAGAGAATTTCTTCTATTTGCAGTTTATATTAAGCCAATATTGCCCGACTGTGAAGCGGCGAATATTGCCCTACTGGCCTAGTCTGCCCAACAGTCTGCAGCTGCCCCTGCCCCGTACGCCTATGAGATGCAATACTGTGAGACGGCACAGGGAAAGCAAGTCTATATTCAATATCCCCAAAGTAACAGCCACTATCGGTCTTTAAAACCATTAACATCTACCATATAATAATTGGATGTAGTAAAATATTAAAAAGATGAAGCCGCAGTCTCAGTTATGAAAGTGAAAACGTATAGGAGTAGACTAGTATGAAGTAATAAAATGTGGGAAAATAAAATTGTGAAATATTATAAAAGATTCCTGCCGAAAGGTCTAAAATGGCATTTTTGGCAACTGCTGATCACGGTCAGGTCAAAAATTGTATATAATTTTTTGTTGGAAAATTCATTCTGCTACTGAAAAACCCATATTCGGGCTACAGTAACCGTCGTTGTTTGTCTTTAAGCCACCTTTTAGTCTTTCCAATAGGTAAAAGATCAACCAATCTTACGGTTTATATTTTATCTTGAGAGTCTTCGCTCGAAAAGTCGAAGTTCTCCTTGTATTTTACTAGTTACATCCCTATTAGTCCGAAGTTCTTATTGTTGGCAGGACCTAAATGGCGCAGACACGTTTAAGATTATATACAAAACAAGCATGCATATATGCTTATAATTATCATGCACCGATATTACTTTTGTCACTGTTGCAATTTCCTCGCATTAATGCTTCAGCTTGAGATTAATTTTAAAAGCGAAATACCAAACTTCAAATAATTCACAGGTGAATCTAATGTATTATTATTATTGAAATCAATATACGTTTTATTATTGCAAAAATAATAAAGACCTGTTGGCTATTTTTGGCGTCGTTTTTTTGCATAATTGGATACCGTAGTTAGTCTTTTCAGTTTGTGAATGCACATTGGTTCGCTATAGCTAGTTGTGTTTGCACTTCGATAATTGCCGCGTAGTGTCAGCTGCTCAATATATGATCATAAATATTTGTTAAAATTTGGCAAGAAATGGACAAGTCAAGTTGATGTGATTTTGAATTAAATTGAGTGAAACTGCAGCACTGTGTAACGGTTGGCGAAGACGATATATTCATATAAGAATAAACGACATTTTTAATTTAAAAGACAACACGTGGAGCATACATCTTAAACAGCAGTTTAATTATCACGCCCACTGACTAGGCAACAACTTATTGGACAGTTGTGTTAGTTCAGTTCTTCACACAAACAGGGATTCATGCAGCAACCGTTAGTCGAATTTGCATCAAAAGTATTCTCTGAACTATCTCGTGGTGTTAGAACTATTGTCACTACGGAGAGAAGAATAGGAAAACACCTTTCTGAAAACTTGGATTTTGCGAGGAATTTCATTCAAGAGTTCTTCACTCCAGGCAGTAAAAAAGTTGAGACTTCAAAAGACTTCGGCAGAGACTCCAAAGACTTCAGTAGAGTGCGAATTTGTTTACGGTTTTACACCGAAAAAAGGAAAAAAGAAGAAGACCTTTCTGAATAGTAAACCCGTTCGTGAGAAATCTTCACGCAAGTTTCTCCGTGGCAGCAAATTAAGAATTTTGTTCTTGAGATTTTATTACTTGAAGATCTAGGACTTCAGTAATACGAGTTCAATACTTCAAATTTTCCGTGGCTCAAGCAGCTGTTTAGCAAACCCGAGAGAGTGAAGACACAGAGAATTTCGAACAGATCAAGTTGCTTTGTCAAGGTAAAGTAGTACGGCCAAGCCATGCATGACACACGCAATCTATCAGAGCCACCAGTAGATCAAACATTAGTGGACACAATATTTCAAGCTACTACTATGTCGATAATAATTTTCCTTTCTGTATTTTGTAACGCTCTTGTTCTAATCTGCTTCTATCGCCATCGCTCCTTACAAACTTTCACGAACGCGTTTGTAGTGAACCTCGCTTGTGCTGACTTTTGTTTCGGCTTGATGGCGATGCCTTTGACTCTAGTAACTTCAGTGACGATTGATTGGGTTTTTACTGACTCATTGTGTAAATTCCATGGATTTGCGCTAATATTATTTAGCGAGACGTCGATATGGACTTTAACCTTTGTCAGTTTTGAGCGTTATCTATCTATAAGGCATCCATTTCATCATCAACGATGGGTCACGCCGACAATCGTAGCAGGAGCAATTGGGACGGTTTGGGCAGTGTCCATTACATTTGCCCTACTACCGTTTGGGATATCCGAATTTACTTTCTATCGATTTAATCATATCTGTATAGCAGATTGGAGAATAAGTTTCCATACTACTCTAGCCTACTGTGTTGGCTCTATTTTCGTTCCGTTCACGCTCATGGTGATTTCAAATGTTGGCATTTTAAAAACGGCTCTGGAACAAAATCGTAAGGTAGATGTAAAAGTCGGAAACATTCGGAAAATGACGATTCGGCCTAGCGAAGCACAACAGATTGATGCAGTACAGTTAGAAGTTGAAAGAAGAGCGGCTGCAAAGGCCAAAGCTCGCAAAAAGAAAGAAAAACGGGCAACCATTTTAGTTCTGGCCATTGTCGGAGGTTTTGGTGTCTGCTGGATGCCTTATACAGTCACCACCATGTGTTTAATGATAAGAAGTCACGAGTGCTTGTGGCCTTCAAGGATTTTTGTGGCCAGCGCTTGGTTAACTAATCTTAACAGTGGGCTAAATCCCATCCTCTATATTGTGTTTAACGTCGCTTTCCGACGAGCAATTAAACAATTACTCGGAATCAGTCGGAGGAATGGATTGGAAGTTAGTGATGGAGGAACTTTTGTTACCACTGTGGCGCCGCTTAATCGAAGCCCAGAAAGTTCGTAGGAAACTATTAATATTCATTCACACTTGAGAGTTAGGGTTCCCAAAGCGATAGATGGTAGTCTACTTCCACAGAAATGCTCGCACTTAGAGAAGGAAGAGAATTAAACTACATCCCTCAATTCTATTTATTTGCTGCCAAATACAAGACTACTACATAGAATGAGAAGAATTGACATTATTTTCTCACTCTGATAACTGCAGGTTGACCACCATCTGTTGCACGATAGTGTTTGGTAAAACAACTCTATATTTATAGAAAGGTGTTTATTGGATTGCAACGGTAATTGGATCGTTAGAGATGAGGTAATCACAGCAACAAAATTTCGAATTCTACAACTTGTTGCAAATTGTTCTCTCGCTAATAACTCTAAAATACTTTGGCTAATGTCGCGTCACCGACATTCACACTCTAAACTAAAAAGATAAATTAATCTGACAATTACTACGGCTAATAGTAATATGCAATGTTATATAACAGCTGCTTTTTGAGCGCTTTCATCATATTAGAAATAACATCCCTGATTGTCCAGTGAATAATGGCTTACCGTATTTACGGTTTGAGGGCCGTTCTTTAAATTTTCAGAGCTTCAGATGCGGCGCTCATCGGGGGCGGCGCTCTTTAAAAAGATCTTTTATTTGTGAATTATAACAAGAACTTTTAACAATAAAATAAACAAGTTTTAAATGTTTTTGTCACTAAATGTCTCCATTTTGACGGCGGAAAAATAACACTGTTTAAAAGTTTACAAATTATCAATGTCACTTTCCTCTTCTTCATAATCCGAGTCCAACTGCTGCCAACTGCTGAGGTTGATTTACGATTTGTGGTTGTTTTATATTAGCGTCTTCAACGATTCTGATCTCAAATGCGGCGCTCATTAATATTCGGGTGCGGCACTCAATCGAGTAAATACGGTATACGCTATCCAGTTCAATTCAAAGATCAGTGATTTTCGCGAGCGAACGGCGACCCGCGAAAAGTTTTCGAAAAACCTTGCTGTCGAAAAAAACTTCGAAATGCAAGAGATATTTTACTTTAAATTTAAAGCAATTTCGACCTGTTTATGGCTGTTAAAAAGCCTATAAACTAAACAGGGAGATAGTCGTATATACGAAATAAAATTTAACAGCGAAGTAAATGGATTTGGGGCAAGAACATTTTGGGAAAAGTTTACATGACAATTTTGGTGACTTCAAACACGTGAGCTTCGAACTAGTCACCACATGTAAGTACAATTTTGTTTTATGAAAGAATATTTCATGTTTTCTTCCGAAATAGTTGCGATGAAAGTACGTATAGTTTTTGTTGACCTTTGTTTAGTTCTTATAATTTTAGTTTAAGTCAAGAGAGGGTGTTCTTACGTCATTTAATTTAGGTGGTTTTTGTGCCAATTTAAAAGGGCCCTACTGTCATTTTAAACGCGCGAAACCAAAGCAATATGGCTTCCATCGAAGAGTATAGCGATAGTGACCGGGTGCTTGTTTGCGCTTCACAACGAGAAATGCTTGAAAAATTTGAAGAGTACAAAATAAAAACAAATAGTGGTTGGAGATGTATCAAATCAAACGCACTTTTTGGTATGTGAACTAATTTCAATATGTAAATTTGTCTTATAAATATTCACACCAATACTGTGTGTGCAATATTTATGAACAATCCAAATTATGCGTAAATAATTTATATATAACCTTTATCCTATCAAGCCTCAATCTCGTACCCAGAGCAATGCCTGTGCACGGGCTAGGATGGCATTGGCTCTGGGGAAATTGAATTTTTCCTGTGCTGTGATTAGTTTAACGTTTAGCAATCGTGCACGCCGACAAAGAACCGGAACCCCTAAATTTAGGGGTTCCGGTTGTCAATTTCCCCAGAGCCAATGCCATCCTAGCCCGCGCACAGGCATTGCTCTGGGTACGAGATGTCTAGATTGATCAAGCCTTTGACACCCTAATCTGTTTTTAATGTTGTAAATATTAACTCATTAACTGGGAATGTGAATGTGCCCAAATATGCCCTACTTAGTATTTACTCTGTCTAACGCCAGATGATTAATTACTCATCAGTCGTAGAGGGCTGTCAGTAAATGGGTTAAAGTGAACATTTTACTAAAAATTTACTGTGTCTTCTGCTGCTGTTGGAAGTTCCTTTTCCTTGAACATTTTACTAAAATTTACTGTGTCTTTTGCTGCTGTTGGAAGTTCCTTTTCCTTGAACATTTTACTAAAAATTTACTGTGTTATTGTGCATAATTTCTAGGGAAAATATAAGAAAAATTCAAATTAACTCCAAATAGGTAATAAAAGTAAATATATATTTTGCTTTGCACTTACCTATTTATCTATATAATATTTTCTTGTTTAATACAACCTTTAAATCCTCCATTTGTAATGATTTGTTTGTTTGTAATGCACCATTTGTAATGATGTGTTTATTGCGCGTTTATATAAAGTTTACTGCACTTGAAACACCGCTGACTTGTATGTATTGCAGTTTCAGATATGTACATATCTTGTCTATGATCTAATGCCAACCCAATTGTTTACATTTTTTGTTATTGTCGCTACTTGACATGCGCACTACGGCATGCATGCGTTTTCCGGTGTGCGGAAGTACTCATACTCATGGATACTACATGTAAGATACAGCCAAACGAATTTCCATGGAGTCCCCTACTTAAGGTGGCTTTTTGACTAAAAAGTGACTCCCCTTTAACTCTACAAAACTAAAGCTTTGTTGTCTTTTTTAAAACGTATTATTGGAGTATTGGCAAGTTTTGCAATTCAGAGATTTACAAAGTAATATTGAAACTGTAAAAAACAGTTTCATGTATACGCATATTCACTGATGAGTAATGACAACTTATAAGGCATACATTTTCCGACAACGACAAAATGCTTGTGTAGCCTTTAGTCGCTCTCAGTGACTAATAATTTTTTGGGAGGCAAATTTGCCCCTCGGCCCCCCCCAGCCCGGAGCCGCCACTGCCTGTTACATTTTATACCGTTTTTTCAAAGATAGGCAAAGCAAGTAAAGGTTAGCCTTTTATGTTTTCGTAAGAGTACAGTTTTATGGTTTGAAAAATGATGCAAAGATTGCCATAAAAGTTGAAAAAGAGGGGAAATGGGGAAAAAGAAAAGTTCATCCATTTTTTAAAGTGGAGCTATATTTGCGTGCAAAAAAGTAAAGGGTCAGGCCTTGAATTTTTGGCGACTTCATTTTTTAAAATAAAATTTGGTGATGAAGGATTATGTAGATATAAGTATAGTTTAATACCACCACAGAATAGATCTGCTAGTCGAGTGGTAGTCTCCTGGTTTTGCATGAGGAAGAAGTACGGATCGATCCCTGCTGTAGTTGAAACCGTTTTAATTAATTCCACCCGAGACGAGAAAGAGTTAAGTAGAATAAAAAAGGAGTTAAAGCAAGTGTAGGCGAGGTGGTCTAGTGGTAAAAACAAAGTGTTGCAAGGGCGTAAAGCTAGGATCGATTCGTGGTTGTGCCGAAAGCATTTTAATATCAGGCATCGTTGTTTATTAATTCCATCCGAGACGAGAAAGAGTTAAGTAGAATAAAAAAGGCGTTAAAGCAAGTGTAGGCGAGATGGTCTAGTGGTAAAAACAAAGTGTTGCAAGGGCGTAAAGCTAGGATCGATTTTGTGCCGAAAGCATTTTAATATCAGGCATCGTTGTTTATTAATTCCATCCGAGACGAGAAAGAGTTGATTTAAGTAGAATAAAAAAGGCGTTAAAACAAGTGTAGGCGAGATGGTCTAGCGGTAAAAACAAAGTGTTGCAAGGGCGTAAAGCTAGGATCGATTCCTAGTTGTGCCGAAAGCATTTTAATATCAGGCATCGTTGTTTATTAATTCCATCCGAGACGAGAAAGAGTTGATTTAAGTAGAATAAAAAAGGCGTTAAAGCAACTGTAGGCGAGATGGTCTAGTGGTAAAAACGAAGTGTTGCAAGTGCGTGAAGCCAGGATCGATTCCCGCTTCTGTCGAAAGCATTTTAATGTCAGGCATCGTTGTTTATTAATTCCATCGGAGACGAGAAAGAGTTAAGTAGAATAAAAAAGGAGTTAAAGCAAGTGTAGGCGAGATGGTCTAGTGGTAAAAATAAAGTGTTGCAAGGGCGTAAAGCCAGGATCGATTCCTGGTTGTGCCGAAAGCATTTTAATATCAGGCATCCTTGTTAATTAATTCCACCCGAGACGAGAAAGAGTTAAGTAGATAACAAAGGAGTATTAGAGCAAGTGTAGTCGAGGTGGTCTAACGATAAGGACGAAGTGTTGCACGTGTGAGAAGCTGGGTTCGATTCCTGGTTGTGTCGGAATCATTTTGGGCAGGGAAAGGTTCGAATATAATTCTATTAACTTTCACGTCTTGTTCGGCTATACATGCAGCTGTAAAAACCTGTTTTTTATCGTCTAATGATGCACGAGTAAGGGATCGACAGAAGGCATAGGACCGTAGATTCTAAAAATACAATTTTCAGTCTGGCCCAAATTCCAGTTTCCGCTGCAGAGGCCTTGAAATTCAATAGAACGCAAGGTTCGAAACCGCATAATATAAACTTTCACGTCTTTCTCGATTATGCACCTGGAATAACCTGCTTTGCATCTTAATGAACTGTCTTTTGATGCACGAGTAAGGCATCGATAGAAAGCTTATGGAACGGCGATTCTAAAAATACAATTTCCAGACCGTGCCAAATTCCAGTTTCTGCTGCAGAGGCCTTGAAATTCAATAGAACGCATGGTTCGAAACAGCCAAACCCTAACCCTCACTTATATAATATTAACTTTCACGTCTTTTTTGATTACACAGCTGGAAAAAAACTGCTTTTTATCTCCACGTCCGGCCTAGTGATGCACGAATGAGGCATCGACAGAAAGCTTATGGATCGTAGATTCCAAAAATACAATTTTCAGGCTAGTCCAAATTCGAGTCTCTGCTACAAGAGCCTTGAAAGTCGATAGAACATCAGGTTCAAAACCGCATAATATAAACTTTCACGTCTTTCTCGATTATGCACCTGGAATAACCTGCTTTGCATCTTAATGAACTGTCTTTTGATGCACAAGTAAGGCATCGATAGAAAGCTTATGGAACGGAGATTCTAAAAATACAATTTCCAGACCGTGCCAAATTCCAGTTTCTGCTGCAGAGGCCTTGAAATTCAATAGAACGCATGGTTCGAAACAGCCAAACCCTAACCCTCACTTATATAATATTAACTTTCACGTCTTTTTGGATTACACAGCTGGAAAAAACTGCTTTTTATCTCCACGTCCGGCCTAGTGATGCACGAATGAGGCATCGACAGAAAGCTTATGGATCGTAGATTCCAAAAATACTATTTTCAGGCTAGCCCAAATTCGAGTCTCTGCTACAAGGGCCTTGAAAGTCGATAGAACATCAGGTTCGAAACCGCATAATATAAACTTTCACGTCTTTCTCGATTATGCACCTGGAATAACCTGCTTTGCATCTTAATGAACTGTCTTTTGATGCACGAGTAAGGCATCGATAGAAAGCTTATGGAACGGAGATTCTAAAAATACAATTTCCAGACCGTGCCAAATTCCAGTTTCTTCTGCAGAGGCCTTGAAATTCAATAGAACGCATGGTTCGAAACAGCCAAACCCTAACCCTCACTTATATAATATTAACTTTCACGTCTTTTTGGATTACACAGCTGGAAAAAACTGCTTTTTATCTCCACGTCCGGCCTAGTGATGCACGATGAGGCATCGACAGAAAGCTTATGGATCGTAGATTCCAAAAATACAATTTCCAGGCTAGCCCAAATTCGAATCTCTGCTACAAGGGCCTTGAAAGTCGATAGAACATCAGGTTCGAAACCGCATAATATAAACTTTCACGTCTTTCTCGATTATGCACCTGGAATAACCTGCTTTGCATCTTAATGAACTGTCTTTTGATGCACGAGTAAGGCATCGATAGAAAGCTTATGGAACGGAGATTCTAAAAATACAATTTCCAGACCGTGCCAAATTCCAGTTTCTGCTGCAGAGGCCTTGAAATTCAATAGAACGCATGGTTCGAAACAGCCAAACCCTAACCCTCACTTATATAATATTAACTTTCACGTCTTTTTTGATTACACAGCTGGAAAAACTGCTTTTTATCTCCACGTCCGGCCTAGTGATGCACGAATGAGGTATCGACAGAAAGCTTATGGATCGTGGATTCCAAAAATACAATTCTCAGGCTAGCCCAAATTCGAGTCTCTGCTACAAGGGTCTTGAAAGTCGATAGAACATCAGGTTCGAAACCGCATGATATAAACTTTCACGTCTTTCTCGATTATGCACCTGGAATAACCTGCTTTGCATCTTAATGAACTGTCTTTTGATTCACGAGTAAGGCATCGATAGAAAGCTTATGGACCGGAGATTGTAAAAATACAATTTCCAGACCGTGACAAATTCCAGTTTCTGCTGCAGAGGCCTTGAAATTCAATAGAACGTATGGTTCGAAACAGCCAAACCCTAACCCTTACTTATGTAATATTAACTTTCACGTCTTTTTTGATTACACAGCTGGAAAAAACTGCTTTTTATCTCCACGTGCGGCCTACTGATGCACGAATGAGGCACCGACAGAAAGCTTATGGATCGAAGAGTTGAAAAATACAATTTTCAGGCTAGCCCAAATTCGAGTCTCTGCTACAAGGGCCTTGAAAGTCGATAGAACATCCGGTTCGAAACCGCATAATATTAACTTTCACGTCTTTTTCGATTATGCATCTGGAATAATCTGCTTGGTATCTTCATGAACTGTCTTTTGATGCACGAGTAAGCCAGGATCGATTTCTGTTTCTGTCGAAAGCATTTTAATATCAGGCATCGTTGTTTATTCATTCCATCCGAGACGAGAAAGAGTGAAGTAGAATAAAAAAGAAGTTAAAGCAAGTGTAGGCGAGATGGTCTAGTGGTAAAAACAAAGTGTTGCAGGGGCGTATAGCCAGGATCGATTCCTGGTTGTGCCGAAAGCATTTTAATATCAGGCATCGTTGTTTATTAATTCCATCCGAGAGAAGAAAGAGTTAAGTAGAATAAAAAAGGCGTTAAAGCAACTGTAGGCGAGATGGTCTAGTGGTAAAAACAAAGTGTTGAAAGTGCGTGAAGCCAGGATCGATTCCCGCTTCTGTCGAAAGCATTTTAGTGTCAGGCATCGTTGTTTATTAATTCCATCGGAGACGAGAAAGAGCGAAGTAGAATAAAAAATGAGTTAAAGCAAGTGTAGGCGAGATGGTCTAGTGGTAAAAACAAAGTGTTGCAAGTGCGTAAAGCCAGGATCGATTCCTGGTTGTGCCGAAAGCATTTTAATATCAGGCATCCTTGTTAATTAATTCCACCCGAGACGAGAAAGAGTTAAGTAGAATAACAAAGGGAGTATTAGAGCAAGCGTAGTCGAGGTGGTCTAACGGTAAGGACGACGTGTTGCACGTGTGAGAAGCTTCGAATCCTGGTTGTGTCGGAATCATTTTGGGCAGGGAAAGGTTCGAATATAATTGTATTAACTTTCACGTCTTGTTCGGCTATACATGCAACTGTAAAAACCTGTTTTTTATCGTCTAATGATGCACGAGTAAGGCATCGACAGAAGGCATAGGACCGTAGATTCTAAAAATACAATTTTCAGTCTGGCCCAAATTCCAGTTTCCGCTGCAGAGGCCTTGAAATTCAATAGAACGCAAGGTTCGAAACCGCATAATATAAACTTTCACATCTTTCTCGATTATGCACCTGGAATAACCTGCTTTGCATCTGTCTTTTGATGAACGAGTAAGGCATCGATAGAAAGCTTATGGACCGGAGATTCTAAAAATACAATTTCCAGACCGTGACAAATTCCAGTTTCTGCTGCAGAGGCCTTGAAATTCAATAGAACGCAAGGTTCGAAACAGCCAAACCCTAACCCTCACTTATATAATATTAACTTTCACGTTCTTTTTTGATTACACAGCTGGAAGAAACTGCTTTTTATCTCCACGTCCGGCCTAGTGATGCACGAATGAGGCATCGACCGAAAGCTTATGGATCGTAGATTCCAAAAATACAATTCTCAGGCTAGCCCAAATTCGAGTCTCTGCTACAAGGGCCTTGAAAGTCGATAGAACATCAGGTTCGAAACTGCATAATATTAACTTTCACGTCTTTTTCGATTATGCACCTGGAATAACCTGCTTTGTATCGTCATGAACTGTCTTTTGATGCATGAGTAAGTCATTGACATAAAGCCGGTGGACCGTAGATTCTGAAAATGCAATTTCCAGACCGTGACAAATTCCAGTTTCTGCTGCAGAGGCCTTGAAATTCAATAGAACGCATGGTTCGAAACAGCCAAACCCTAACCCTCACTTATATAATATTAACTTTCACGTCTTTTTTTATTACACAGCTGGAAAAAACTGCTTTTTATCTCCACGTCCGCCCTAGTGATGCACGAATGAGGCATCGACAGAAAGCTTATGGTTCGTAGATTCCAAAAATACAATTTTCAGGCTAGCCCAAATTCGAGTCTCTGCTACAAGGGCCTTGAAAGTCGATAGAACAGTCAGGTTCGAAACCGCATAATATTAACTTTCACGTCTTTTTCGATTATGCACCTGGAATAACCTGCTTTGTATCTTCATGGACTGTCTTTTGATGCAAGAGTAAGGCATCGACAGAAAGCCAATTGACCGGAGATTCGTAAAATACAATTTCCAGACCGTGACAAATTCCAGTTTCTGCTGCAGAGGCCTTGAAATTCAATAGAACGCATGGTTCGAAACAGCCAAACCCTAACCCTCACTTATATAATATTAACTTTCACGTCTTTTTTTATTACACAGCTGGAAAAAACTGCTTTTTATCTCCACGTCCGCCCTAGTGATGCACGAATGAGGCATCGACAGAAAGCTTATGGTTCGTAGATTCCAAAAATACAATTTTCAGGCTAGCCCAAATTCGAGTCTCTGCTACAAGGGCCTTGAAAGTCGATAGAACAGTCAGGTTCGAAACCGCATAATATTAACTTTCACGTCTTTTTCGATTATGCACCTGGAATAACCTGCTTTGTATCTTCATGGACTGTCTTTTGATGCAAGAGTAAGGCATCGACAGAAAGCCAATTGACCGGAGATTCGTAAAATACAATTTCCAGACCGTGACAAATTCCAGTTTCTGCTGCAGAGGCCTTGAAATTCAATAGAACGCATGGTTCGAAACAGCCAAACCCTAACCCTCACTTATATAATATTAACTTTCGCGTCTTTTTTGATTACACAGCTGGAAAAAAAACTGCTTTTTATCTCCACGTCCGGCCTAGTGATGCACGAATGAGGCATCGAAAGAAAGCGTATGGATCGTAGATTCCAGAAATACAATTTTCAGGCTGGCCGAAATTGAAATCTCTGCTACAAGGGCCTTGAAAGTCGACAGAACATCAGGTTGGAAACCGCATAATAGTAACTTTCACGTCTTTCTCGATTATGCGCCTGGAATAACCTGCTTTTTATCTCATGGACTGTCTAGTGATACACGAATAAGGCATCGATAGAAAGCTTATGGACCGTAGATTCCAAAAATACAATTTTCAGACCGTGATAAATTCCAGTTTCTGCTGCAGGGGCCTTGAAATGCAATAGAACGCAATGTTCGAAACCGCATGATATTAAGTTTCACGTCTTTTCGATTATTCACTTGGAATAACCTGCTTTGTATCTTCATGGACTGTATTTTGATACACGAGTGTGGCGTCGACAGAAAGCCTATGGACCGTAGATTCTAAAAATACGATTTTCAGACCGGCGTAAATTCACGTTTCCGCTACAGGGGCTTGAAATTCAATAGACATCACATTCGAAACAGCCTTAAAAAACTCATTAATAATTCAGGACAAAACACAAAGAAAAATCATAAGCGTATCGTGGTTGTATATGTGATATAAAATCATGTTAATTTACATAAACCTTAGCTTTGTTTTTCTCGGTTTAGACAAAATTTATTTTAAAAATTACTTCGCCAATGAACTCGTGTAAGATGAGTCGTTTTTTAAGCCATTTAAAGCACTTGTAGTCGTGTTTTATCACATATAAAACACTCCGCTACGCGTCGTGTTTTATATGTGATAAAACACGACGCGTGCTTTAAATAGTACTTAACCCTAACCCTCACTTATATAATATTAACTTTCACGTCTTTTTCGATTACACAGCTGGAAAAAACTGCTTTTTATCTCCACGTCCGGCCTATTGATGCACGAATGAGGCATTGAAAGAAAGCTTATGGATCGTAGATCCCAGAAATACAATTTTCAGGCTGGCCCAAATTGAAGTCTCTGCTACAAGGGCCTTGAAAGTCGATAGAACATCAGGTTGGAAACCGCATAATATTAACTTTCATGTCTTTCTCGATTATGCACCTGGAATAACCTGCTTTTTATCTTGATGGACTGTCTAGTGATACACGAATAAGGCATCGATAGAAAGCTTATGGAGCGTAGATTCCAAAAATACAATTTTCAGACCGTGATTAATTCCAGTTTCTGCTGCAGAGGCCTTGACATTCTATAGAACGCAAGTTTCGAAACCGCATCAGATAATATTAACTTTCACGTCTTTTTCGATTATTCACTTGGAATAACCTGCTTTGTGTCTTCATGGACTGGATATTGATACACGAGAAAGGCGTCGACAGAAAGCCTATGGACCGTAGATTCTAAAAATACAATTTTCAGACCGGCGTAAATTCACTGACGATTCCGCTACAGCGACGTTGAAATTCAATAGAACATCAGATTCGAAACAGCCTAAACCCTAACCCTCACTTATATAATATTAACTTTCACGTCTTTTTCGATTACACAGCTGGAAAAAACTGCTTTTTATCTCCACGTCCGGCCTAGTGATGCACGAATGAAGCATCGACAGAAAGCTTATGGATCGTAGATTCCAGAAATACAATTTTCAGGCTGGCCAAAATTGAAGTCTCGGCTACAAGGGCCTTGAAATTCGATAGAACATCGGGTTCGAAACAGCAAAGTATTAACTTTCACGTCTTTTCCGATTATGTACCTGGCCGGAATAACCTGCTTTGTATCTTCATGGATTGTCTGTTGATACACGAGTAAGGCATCGGCAGAAAGCCTATATGGACCGTAGATTCTACAAATACAATTTTCAGACCGGCGTAAATTCACGTTTCCGCTACAGAGGCCTTGAAATTCAATTGAACATCAAGGTCGAAACAGCCCTAACCCTAACCTTAACTTATATAATATTAACTTTCACGTCTTTTTCGATTATGCACCTGGAATAACCTGCTTTTTATCTTCATGGACTATCTGGTGATACACGAATAAGGCACCGACAGAAAGCCAATGGCCCGTAGATTCGAAAAATACAATTTTCAGACCGTGGTAAATTCACGTTTCTGCTACAGGGCCCTTGAAATTCAATAGAACACAAGGTTCGAAACGGCATAATATTAACTTTCACGTCTTTTTCGATTATACCTGCAGCTGGAAAAACCTGCTTTGTATGTCCACGGACGTCTCGTGATGCACGAGTAAGGCGTCAACAGAAAGCCTATGGACCGTGGATTCCAAGAATACAATTTTCAGAACGTGGTAAATTCAAGTTTCTGCTACAGGGGCCAGGTTCGAAACGGTATATAATGATAAATTAGGTTGCATGATATTAATGCATACACTTGTTGAGGCCCAATTTTGGCCCATGATTTTTAGACAACCAGGAATCGATCCTGGCTTCAGACAATTGCGACACTTCGTCTTTACCACTATACCAACTCGCCTACACATGCTTTAAATCCTTTTTTATTCTACTTAACACTTTCTCGGCTTGGGTGGAATTAATTAACAACGATCGATGCCTGATATTAAAATGCTTTTTGTCTACAGCAGGAATCGATCCTGGCTTTACGCACTTGCAACACTTCGTCCTTACTTAGAGCATCGCGCCTACACTTGCTTTAAGACCGTTTATTTGTTTCTTTAAAATAGGCCAAAAATTGCCAAAAAGTCGTAAAGGTTAACCTTTTAAGTTTACCAAAAAATCGATTCCTAAATTTCAAACTTCCCTTTCTCAAAAAATTCCCCCAAAATCCCTAGATTGACTTTTAAAAATAAAAATTCCAAAAAAATCCCAACTGCTTCAAAAATCCCGAGATCTCGGGACAAAATCCCGGACTTGGCAACGCTGAAAATATCGAGCAGAAATAATGCATGAGTCAATTCGTACTGTTTCGATCCCCCCCCCCCCGGGAAATTCCCGGGGATTTGTAATTTCCATTAGTTGTTAGCAAATCCCCTACCCCTGGGACTTAGAAGTTTGCGAATTCCCCATCCCGGAGCAATACTAAAAAAGTACAAGAAAATTTGTGAGACAAACTATTTAACACAACTGCAAATATATATTCATTCCCTTGATGTTAAATAACGTATAATTGGGAAATTCTTCCACATTTTTCATCGCACCATTTTGAAAGATGTTTAGTTACCAGGCTCCCATTTACTTCTCGTCTTTGCTAGATCTCGTCTTTGCCCCGCCCTATACCCCTGGGGATAACCTCCGTTTGACAATTTCCCACCCTGGGATATTCTCTTATGCAATGTTCCCGGGTTTCCCGGGGGGGATGGTAACAGTACGAATTGACTCATACATAACGGGAAGATTTATGGGCCACATCCGTGCAGACATTTGAACAATGTATTTTCCTATATACAATAAAATTGCCATTACAGTTTGTATACATCTGAGTATGGATGTATGGGTTATGTAAAAATGATGAGTATATGATGAATTTGTTCACCTGTGATATATGTCAATTGTCTTCGTATATTACCACAGAGTAAAGATATATCAGAGAGGAACAGACACCTCGATAACGTGAATTTTTGTGTCACGCGTTCCACGCAGGTTCCACGCGCCACGCAAAATCTTCCAGCCAGTGCCGTCGCTGAAATTTCATAGCAAACGATAGGGAAAACACCGTTCGAAAGGTGAAAATCGCTTTTTTTAAAAAAATGAGATACCCATGGAAGTTTTGTTCAATAAATTCTTGTAGAATAACGGTAAGGGATCACTTTTATTGATTTCTTTTTATTAAAAATTATTATTTTGCAAAAGTTTTTTCCCCCTATCTATTCCTTATTAAAATCGTGAAAAGCACTGGCTGGAGGTTTCAGATGCTCATATATAAAAAAACGAAGCAGCAAATGATATAAATGCCTCAAAATATAACTCTTGCATAAAAAAACATGTTTACTTCTATAATACGTATAGTTTTTCCTCTGCATGGTCAAAATTTAATAAAATAGCGAATTAATATAGTTTTCTATAGTAAATAGACTGAATATATCGGCGTGACACAATTTGCCGCATGTTTCCTCTCTGGTATATCTTTTCTCTGTGATATTACCGAGTATATATGCTCAATTACCGTATGTGATATATGAAATAAGTAAAAATTGCGTGTTTTACACATATTAATTGGCGTAGTATATGTCATATGTGTTTAAAATGCTGTGCCTGTGTTCATGCTGTCTAGCTACACTTTAGTTTCTTTGCCATTTTCTAAGGCCTCAGGATCTTTGATAACATCTCCAGATTTTGACTGCTCTTCTGGTTTGTACAAATACCAGGATAAAAAGTAGAAGGAAGCTGAGAAAACTAGAGAGAAATATAAACAGTAATGATTTATTTAATGGACCATTTGCATTATAGACTAAATTTTTATCTAGACAAAAATTTCATCACAGCTTGAAAGAGCATCACAAAATTAGTAATATTCCAAAGTTTCGTTGCGAATTGTTGTAAAATGCGGATAATATAGCCTTGCGAAGTTTGCCGTTTTTCAGTCATTTTGTATTACGCACGGGAAATTGACAG
>CACRXK020003521.1:0-35797 GCA_902702795.2 Paramuricea clavata | reverse complement strand
TGATGAAGTTCTTATTCAAGAGATCTTCAACATAACTTTTAACCTCAGGATAAAGCGGTCTTGGCACTGCTGTGTAGTTCTTTTGTACTGGTGTCTCATCGTTCAATTTGATTGTTACTTTCAGATCTGGGATACACCCAATGTCATCATCGTTCTGTGAAAATGCGTCAGCTTCTTGAGCTAACATCCTTAGCGCAACTGATCTTTGTTCTGGTGTTAACCCCTTTAAGTCAATGTTCTTGATGTGGTCAGGGATGCCCACCGTGGTCTGGGTTTCATTAGTGAAAGCAACAGAACATTCACTAACTTTACAAGTTTGGTCTACCTGAGAACCATTCTCAACGGTTTCCTCTCTCAATTTTACTGGTATTGCGGTTACAGACCGTACCAGTTGTAATCGTCCTAACACTGTCCGTCGCTTAATAACAATATCATGATTTGTTGGGTTATTCGCCTGCACTTCGATAAAATTAATCTTCCCTTTCTTTACTGTTAGCAATGTCTCATTGATTTCTAGGCAGGAGGGCCAAGGCATTGTTTCATCTGGTTCGAATAAAACTGGGGTAGTCCCACAAATTGGACCTGTATTAACTCGACACTGAATGTTTACCTGTTTACCACTTGGTATAACAACGTCTCTTTTGCTTGTTTTTACATTGCATAAATAATCACTGTCAGCACTTTGAACAAAGTTAATTAATGCTTGTGCTGCACCATTGTCAAGTCCAACAAATGAAGATTGAATTTCTGACAATAAATCATTGTGTTCATTTGTCACAATTTCTTCAATCACATTGTAGCCTATTATTGGGTGCTCAATTGTTTCAGTTGTAACCAAAAATGGCACGCGTACCTGAGTGTTCTTTGAAGACAAGGTAAATGCTAATTCAACCCAACCAATATATGGTATAACACTACCATTTGCTGCTGTGAGTTTTAGGTCAGTCTCGACAAGTTCCGACAAACTTCTTATTTGTTTTATTGTGTGACTTTGTGTCAAAAACCTTTCTGAAACCAAAGACACTTGGGCTCCTGTGTCCCAAAGCACATTAACTTCTTTATTGTCTAATTTCCCCAATACTATGCATTTTCTACCAATCATCTGTACCAGTTTATTCTGTTGACTTGGAGTCAGGTGGGTTGCAAAGAATTCCAAGTTTGCATTGTCTTTCATATCCTTGTGATTAATGCTTTGCAAGGCAACACATGTTGCTTTGTGATCATGCCAATGTTTCCTTTGACATTCCCGGTCACAATAATAAACAGCTTTGCATTGTTTACAACAAAGGATAGTGTCATGTACATGGAGTTTTTTGCAAAACGCACATTGAGGGGACGTTTGTTCTATGTTCTTGGCCATCTCCTGTCCCTCGGAAATGGCCCCTGTTCGTTTTCCGCCTTCCTTTGTGGGCAGTGACTGGCTAAATGTCCAGCCTGACAGCAAATAAAACAATGTCTGCAAGTATTTCCATTGTTTTCTCTCCTACATTTGGGGCAACCCCGTGGATATCTTGGCTGGAACGGTGCATTACTCTTAGACACCTGTTCCTCAACCTTTGCTTTAAGGGAACTTAATTCAGACTTTATTCCCTTGATCTCTGCGAGGAGGTCCTGTTTTTCACTGGCTTCTGGGGATGTCCCCTTTTTCCCCTTTGCCCCCTCAACAGAACTCACCTTGGCACTTTTCGCAGACAGCCTCTCTGTTAAACCAAGCTTGTTTTCTCTCTCGGTCTTTTGGGAGGCAAGTTCGTTGATGCTTCGCATAAGTTCCTCATCAGACACACCGTCCTTTCGTAGAATTGGTCGTAAACTAGTTGTCAGATACTCATCACTAATTCCAGTTTCTAAAGCTTTCAGAAAAGTATTCTGGATTAACTGGCTACCATAGTTGAAATCAGTGTCTGCTTCCTTACTAGCAAAAACAACTTTATTTCTTGCATCCATAATTCTTAACAAGAACTGTTGCACACTTTCTTTGGGTTTCTGGCACATTGTAGTTAGTTGCTGGTACAATTCTGAAGCTATCTTCTCGCAATAATGGATCCTTAAGATCTTTCGTAGTTGGGGAAGACCAAGTTCTGGCATTGTCTCAATGTAACTACGGAGGCTTGTGTGTGGTGAAATAGCTCGGATTACTGCATCGACAATTTCATCCTCAGTGTATTTTCGTTTGAGCCCTGATTCAATCTGGTGATTGAGAGAGATATATGTCAGTTTTTCTGCTTGTCCTGGTTCTCCAATCTGCCCCGATATCTTAAAGTCTCTTCTCAACAACGCCCGGGTACTTGAAGGCACTTCAATCACTGATGCGTTTTCACTACTGTTTACTTTGACTTTGGCAGATTTATCATTAACTCCAATTTCCAATTTATCTATCTTCGCTTGCATTTCTAACAATTGTTTCTCTTGTTGGCTTTTTAACTGTTCATATTCCTGTTGCAACTTTGACAATTCTCCTTCTTTCTCATTTACTGGCGATAATTCAGGAGAGCCACCAAGCGTTAAAAAAACATCGTTCAAAAGTTGATTTTTCGCCGTCGGGCTTTCAATTTCTTCGACAATTTCTTGAAGCCATCTCCGTACTAAATTTATTATCTGACCCCTCGACTTTTCTTTCAATTCTTCGATCTTTTCATACTTTAACTTCTCGGCCGCTTGCAATAACACATCCACATCGTTTTTATAAAGTAACTCTTCCACTTTTAGTTGTAATTCCTCGAGATTCTCCATAGTATAAACAAATACAGCAAAGTCAAAACCCTTTCGTATCGTCTTACATAATGTCGCTTATATTTCCACCAAAATCGGCTTTAATTCCATCCCTAAACCAGTTGGCAGCCCCACGTTGGGCGCCAAAATGTTACTCCTTTTTCCCTTCACGTATGGAACATAACGATTACAAAAGGTATATATTTTATTACTAACAAAATGTGAACTATATAAACTCTCGTTTTACATGTGCTCGAAGCAACTGTTAATCTATATATTGTCCCGCGAGTGTCCCACGCGTGATTCTTGCGTAATCATACAACTAAGGGCAGGGGCCCTACATAAGCACTTTAATTGTGCCCAATTTTTATTAGAGACTTTAATTAAGATGTAGGGTGGCACCGTGACAACACATCCTCGGGAAGCGTGTAAAACACTCGGCTAGTTCAGCCATCGGAATTAGGCAAAATTTCCTGGAGTCGAAAATTGCCTTCGTTATGATCGAACTCGGTGGCAATTCTACTTTTCATACACGGCGGCATTTTTCCCCGTAGTGTTATGGATTAACTGAAGATGAAAACAAACTTATGTAAATCAAAATAAAAAGAATATCAAGTGTAAAACTTCTCTTTTATTTCGTAAGAAGACCAACACAATAACTGTGTCTCTTCTTTAAAGTCCTTTATTCCCAGATTCTTTTTCCTTCAGAATCTCACAGTCCGTGGTCTCCTGTTGTGCAATCCAAACAATCCTCTGGGAATAGTTTATTCAGAGAAACAGATTCTGGAATGTATGGAATTTGCTGAGCGGTAAGTACAGAAGCTTTATTGCAGTGACTTTTAACAAGGATATTTAACATTTAAGGAGCGTTTCTTTTGTAAATCTAGATTTGGATTTTTAGGATTCGGATTTTTTTTATTCGTGAAAGAAATGGAACAAATTGTGACTACCTTTTCTGTCCCACTATACCTTTCGGTCGGGTCAAGGTATATGCTAGAAGGCCAGAAGCTCAAAAGGGCCGTTGAATCCTGATCAAGTTTCAGATTGAATCCGAAAATCCATATGTTGAGGTGGATTCATCCGATTCGAATCTATTTTAAGATTTTGTTAAATGAAACTGAAAATCGATAATCGGATTTGAAGATCCAAATCTGGATTGCACTAAACTGACTAAAGGAACGCTCCCTGATGTACCAAAGTGGAGGTGAATATGCAAGAATATTGACCGAGACGTGAAGCATCGATGTGAATATCCTTGTACTTCACCGAAACAAAAATGACCAAGAAGTATTTTTAATAAAACCAATTTACATTGCAGCTCCCTTAATTAAAATAGTTTTTATAGCAGTTTTATTTATTTGAAATAGCTTGAAATTTCATCCAAAACTGATTCATAAATTTTCCGGAAGCTCCAAGATATATGTTGCATTTGCAGGGGCCGATTTTATAAAAAACTTAAATACTTTTAAATATCCGTTTTGTTGTTAAATTATGGTTACCTTTAACCACGCGCGTAAGCTGCAAATGGGATATTGCCTTTCCAAAAAGAAATTAATTTGATTGGAAAATTGCACTCCTCTCTTCCACCAGTAAATTCATCCTGAATGAAAACCTTTCTCCTTTATCTTTGTATTGGGTATATACTGTATTTTGTTTTCAAACAATATAAATTTCAGTGCAGATGAATAAATATAAAAATATATATGCAATACACACTATACACTGTAATACCATTCATGACATCTTGCTGTGCATTTTAGACATTCGTTGCATATTATATCAGATGAAATATATATGTTGTCGATCTTCAAAGAAGACGTTTCAATGAAATCAGCATTAGCTGTAAAAGGGTGAGTTTTCTCTGTTTTGTTGGACTATCCTTTAACAATTTTAATGGACATTCAGGACATAGAGGTTAATCTACAGGAAACATTAGGAAATATTATTGGAACTTAGACATACCACTAAGCCCACAATTCTTGGATAATTTTAAGAAGAGATTTAATGTATCTTTATAGTAAAAAGCCTCTTTTTAATAAAATGTTTTATTGTCAAAATTTCTGGATATGATGCTATTACTGTGGATGAACTTTTTAAGCAAAAAGAAAGGAGAACTAATTCGCAATTCATCTAATGACATCATACCCCGTCAAGTTGGTCAAGATAACGTTTTTTGCAATATTAGTGAGCACTAGCAAGCGACGTTTTTGTCAACACGAACGTTACCCGAAAATTGGTATAACTAATTTTGCCTGTATTTTCCTTCATAGTTAGAAAAAACGTTAAGAATCTTATGTTCTGTCATAGGTGCATGTTGACGATTACCACCTATCCCAGTCCCCCCTCGACAATCTGACGTCGGTGTTGACAAAGACGTCGCTTCTTAACCTCGCTAATGTCAAGTTAGTAACTTAGTTTAATTAAAGATGTTCAACCAAGTTAAACAAGGTTGAAAGATAATTTTTAAGTGTGTGTGTGTGTGTGTGTGATAAGCGCCTTAATTACCACTTTATAGTTTTGCCAACGTTTCGTTGCTTCGCTACAATTCTTAATTGGTTGCAGGTTACATGCCAGCACTTGTGGTGTCGTGGTCACCACGCTTGCCTTTCAAGCTAGGAGACCTGGGTTCAATCCTTTGTCGGACCTCTACTCAAGGTTTTAAAATAATTGAGGAGAAAGTGCCACCTTCACAATGACATGAGTTAATGATTAGACTTTCGCGTCACAAAAGAGTGAGCTCGTAATTGCTGCAAACAAAACAGTATTTACAAGCTTTTGGTAATTTTATTCATTAGAAATAGTTTTAAAGAATATGTACCTCTACACACTATTAAACGAAACTGTGTGGCTTTCTTTGTGCTTGGCGAAACCGCAGCTTCGTTCAGTAGCTAAAAAGATTTCGAAAGTTCGATAATACACACAAGAATTGTATGTTATATTTATTCATTTGCTTACAATCTGTTACAATCGATCCAAAAATTTACATGTAATATAAAATCTCCTATATAACCTTCCAACCTAACCCTCTACTTTCCACACGCTACTTCCCTCATGCTCTATAATCCAATATTACGTCATTTTATGTTGTTCTTATACTGTACATGAAATGTATCCAACAAAACACGTTACACAACAACCTTATACAGTACATGTAATAAAAATTACATGGCACTCGTCTCTAGCCGAAACAAAACCGGAAGAAGTTTTGGTCCGGAGATGAATAGTGCATGGATATTCTGAGCTGAGCAACCATTAAAATTGTGCGAAAGCACTATTCACCTGCAGACTACATATCAGTAGTTCAATTGATAGAACACTAGTTATTTCGCTAATTACTTTAATTTTCTTTATTTTTTAGACCCATTAATCCTGATTGTTTACATATAGTTTGGGGATTTAGTAAGGTAAATTTAGCCTAGCTTAACCCATTATAGTGCAAGACTCTCTCCTTGACGAGTAAAATCGTCTGGCGTTAGACAGAGTAAAACAATAAAGTAGGGCGCATTTCGGCGCATTGCTGCTTAATGCGTTAATTGCTGCTGAGCACTGCGAGGCAGCACACTGTTCCTGACTCTGCTTTCGTTTCTCCAGAGTTTATTCGCGGCGCCAAGTCTTCGTCTATCCAGATATTTTGCTCTAATTAGCAAACGTTAAAAACTGATGTCCAACGTAATCAATAAATTCCAATTGCAAAGGTAACCGAAAAATATACGGAAATGTAGGGCATGCGCTCTCGTGTTTTTTTTCCATTCAGTTGCATGATTTGACCATCTAATCTTTCTGAACTAAATTGCATATTGTTTGAACGAACAGCTATAATTGTAAAATGTATTTGTTTTTTATCAAAGATTCGTTAAATGCCACTAGCGTTTAAGCTCTCATTCTAGGAGAAGCAATTGTTTTTCATGACTAGGGATATACCGGGTACCACTATCCGATATCTGGTAAAACATTCTCCAGATATTTACCGGATCGTACTGAAACTTTCATTATAACCACAAAACCGTCTGTGAAACACAATATCTAGTCTACTGGACAATGACATGTGATATATTAAAACGAATTTGCAATTAAGTTCGTTCTCTGCTGTATATTGTAGTATATTGTATACAGACAGTGGACTATTTTATGATAACAAGTTTGTGACGTATCGTATCCGGTATCTGGTTATTGTCCAACAGACAGTATCCAAATAGCCCAATGTGTGCCCAGTTTTTTTTCCCCAATGTATGTTTTAATTCCCGGCCGTCAAGTTTGAGGTAGCGCTTTCCTTGCAATAATGACTTCTAGTAGTGTGCCCAGTCTTTTCTTCCAATGTATGTTTTAATTCCCGGCCGTCAAGTTCGAGGTAGCGCTTTCTTTGCAATAGTGACTTCTAGTATATTTTCTTTGCAGGACTTTGGTTTATCTGGTATCCGTGCTGGAGCTTTGTATACACGCAATCAAGATATCGTAGCAGCTTTACGTAATATTGCACCTTTCTATTCCATAGCTTTATATCTTCAGGTATTTATTGCATGTTCTTTACATTTGTAATAACCCCAAATATGTTACTTTTGCCTGTAATATTTGGCTCATTTTGAGAGGAAATGTGATAAAGAAAACCTCATATCAAAGTTGCCGGCATACATATATATGCATATTGTGATTAGATGAACTTTTACCATAAAAAACAATGGCAAATTTAGACGGTGAAAAGTGTGATCAAGATCAGCATGTTTTACTATTAAGTACCTTGCATTTCTTCTCAGAATAACACATACAAAAAGTCCTATATACATGCATGTTAACGACTGTATGCACATAACGCAAACGCCTGATATACAAACTAATATATAAACTCTATCCTGTGAACAAAGGAAATCAAGCATTTGAATTTAATTTATACAGTGTCGCGAAATGCCGTTTAGTTCTAGCAATTTCTAGTAATAAGTAGTACTATTGAAAATACATGCATGCAGAAACCCCTCGCCTTGCTGACAAAACCATTGTATTTTCCGAACATGAAGTATTTAAAGTAGTTGTATGGTAACACGATAATTTGGTTAAGAATATTTTTACAAATGAAAATCTCCTAAAAATATCACTTTTAATTACAAAATTTTCGATTCCCCAAACATATGTTAGGTATGTTATTTATTATACGTAATCTAAGCTTCAATTTAAGGTAAAATTCAACCTCAAACGCTTCACAAGACGTTTTAAAATGTTCTTTATAAGACTAAACTGCCTTTATCGAAAAACTTCGAGTTTGAAATAAAATGATTTCAAATCTCGCATTCAAACAACTTTGCTTTCTTTTTATTTAAAATTTTTAATATATAATAAAAAAGGGTAATCACTAAATCCATAGTAGGCCCTATGTATCCATATTATTTCGATACTATATCCATATAGTATGGAAATATACAATTATTATGGATAATCAAAAATCTATTCTATTTCGAATAAGGGTCCATACAATTTCCATTCTATGGATTTTCAAATTTTTTTCCAGTGATTATTGATGCGCACTGATAATCAGCTGTGTAAAATTCTGGAACATAGGCATGGCAACACGATATTGTTTTTTGTACAAAACGGGGGAAAACAAATGGAAGTTTGACACTTTTTAACTAAAGAACTATCAATTTCTGAAATAATATAAAATGGGCATGTTATTTTGCATTCCATAGGCTTTATTTTAATACAAAATTCAACACGAAACGCTTCGCAAAACTTTTTTTAAATAACTCTTCAACTTTAATATTACTTCTACTTTGTCTTTGAAATTAAATAAACTCAAAGCATGTATATAGGCGCTCATTAAAATAATTTGCTCTGCTTTTATCTTGAGTTTTATATTAAAAATTAAAACAAGCAAACAATGAAACCTTCACATACAATGAATGAAATGAAAGCTGTAGGCTACATGTTTTAGGCAAAAATTAAACAATGTATAGTCATACATAAAAACAGTTAAAACAAAACTTCCGGTTTTCCTATTCTAAACCAATTCTTATCGTTGAAAATGCTTTACATCTTATTGTGTGAAATTATTTTTCTAAGCTTTCTTACATGTTTTTTTTTATCGTTGCTTCGTCCACCACAGGCCAACAGCTACAGTATATCTTTGAGGTCAGTGAGGATAACCACCTGCGCACTATGAAACTAGCCATGCGCCCGCAATTGTTGATGAACTTTAGATTTCGCTGATGCTTTCCTAGATATAAATAGCCGTGCGGAATTAGCACAATGGTGCATAGAAAGACCAAACTTTATCATTTCAAACAGCCATTTACGCCCGCTTAAATAATCAATAATAAGTTGTAGACAAATTCCAAGTTGAGTTAATTGCATATTCATTGTTATTTTTCTCTACACGACAGGCAATGTTAGAAAATCTCGTCAATGATTATGGTATGTCACTTTTATAATGTGAACTTTGATAATGTAAACCAGTCTTTGGTGTTGTCCCAGTCAGTAAAATAAGCGTTCTCTAATTATCATTTCGACAGTATATGGTTGAGCGATTCGACGAGATGATGCCATTGGATGATTCCGTCATCGTGGCAAAAACACCTTGTCTTTACCGGACAAGTTTCCTGATTTTATCTGCATTTACTTTGGTAAATCAAACTCTAAGCTTTCTCTGCTTATCGTGTTAACTTTTATATTTATTTCGAAACCTAGTGTAAGAAATTGAAGAATTTATGGAGTTTCCGAAATTGGTGACTTATTATACGTGTCAGAAACACTGAAATTCTTTCATGGCATGAATATCGTACATCATTGAGTTAGTGGTTTTCACTCAATTTGATTGGTTGTTCAACTCCGGATACCCTTGCGTTATTTACCTCCAAAAAACAAAATAGCTTCCCTTTTCGTTCTGGTTATACAGACGAGCAAGTTTTTGTACTAAACGAATCTGGCGTTTCGCCAAACAAGAAAGCCACAAAATGTTGTTTAATAGTGCATGTGTATAGAGGTATTCTTGAAAGCTGTTTCTAATGAATAAAATCATTAAAAGCGTGTAAATACTGTTTTGTTTACAACTATTACAGGAGCTGAAATACAAACTGTTTTAAAAAATATTATTTTCGTTTGTTGGTCATTTTCATTTTGATATTGTATATGCTAAAACAATAATTTTCCTCAGTGTATGTGAACATGCAAGGATATTCATCTCAACGCTTATTGCACTATTCACCTCCACTTCGGTGATTACTGGCTAATTACTGAATCTTTTTACCCTGTATGGATCATGCAAGCAAAATGAAAATACCCTTGTGTATAACAACTTCCAGTTAGAATCTTTTGCTAGTTCAGTCAATGCTATTTTCCTCCTAACTTCATAGACTGGCTGGATGATGTTCTGATCCCAACGAACCACAAACGACTGCTGGAATGTCATAATGTTGTTACTGAAGTATTAGAAAGAAACGATATTCCTGTTGTGCCAGGCTGTTCAGGTCTATTCGTGTGGATTGACCTGCGCAAGTATTTATATCCACAGACTTTTGAAGAAGAGAAACGTCTTGCAGACATATTGCTTGAAAATGGAGTTTATATCAATGCCGGTCGCGTGTTTAGTTGTGGTGAACCCGGCTGGTATAGAGTTGTTGTTGCCAGTGATCTTGCAATGATTAAGATAGGTAAGTACCTCAGCAGCAATTATTTATATCATATGTCATAAGCATGGAAACTTTTGATGAAATACTACCCCTGTTTTGCCCCCAATTTTTCCCGAGCCAGCCCGGGGCGAGGGTATACTAATTCCGCTCGGCTACTTACAATTACTGGGTACAGAATATGAGGATATAAAGTGCAACATCATCCTCCATGCAGTATATAATGGACGAGTTTCGTCGTTTAATATGCACATGGCTGGTACAAACTCCTGTTTAGCAATAACAATTGTTTTTATTTTGCAAAACTTCAATTGAGATGTGTTTGTATTCTTACAAAATTGCAAAACGTTCTTCTGGATTTGGTTCAACTTGAAACAATCTTGCAGTTTGATGATTTAGTGGTTTCCAACCGTGAAACAAAGGCATAAACACGAATCAGACGAAGATGAACCTGATGATTTTAATAATTTAGTCGTTGTCTTGACTATGTTTGGGAAAGTGTACTTGCTTTGTGCCGTCGATTTCATTCATATCTCCGAAATATTCAAGCCATTCTTGTTTCTATGTAATTTGCTTGAAAACACGGTAAAATATACCCCAGACAAGCTTTTACTTCAATTAGATTTCGGTCAAGCCACATTTGCTGTAGGTAAAAGGCCATTATAAACACACATAAAAAACCAATGCGCTGGATGAATTGTCCCAAATGAACAATAATAATCGCTCGTGCAATTACATGTGAATACCTTGTATTTCTCGGCAAAGCCGGAGATTTTTTTAATTCTCTAGCACCCGTTTCACAGCTAAGTTTCTAAACGTAGCTACATTCTATGTAAAAAATATTTTAATATTACCATGGCATAACCACTAATTGGTTTCATTTTCAATCATGAAATAGCCTACTTCATGTTCAAGAAGCAGTGTTTTGGAATTAGCTATATAGTTCATTCGCCAAAAAACGTTTAGGGGTTGCTGCATGCATGTATATCTAATTTTCACTAATGATTAATAGTGATGACTAATAGTATATCTAATTTTCACTAATGATTAATAGTTAGTATTGATAAAAACATAATGCACTGGATGAATTGATAGGTGAATCAATAATAGGACTAACCTCTAGATCCTTCTGCAGGCCTATTATGTATTTATTAATTTAAGGTATCCTGAATGAATATTTTGATTGATTGATTGATAGTGATTACTATAACAGTAATTACTGCCACTGATCATTGACAGTGGATGATCATTGACGTTGATTGCAGAGTATAATCGTTACCGTTAATTATAGTTCTTCTTGTCAATCACCGATATGAGTTTATTGTCATAAATTTTTGTCAGTGATGCAATCTGGTGACTAATCCCTAAAATTTCCATAATCCGTTTGTAGGTATTGAAAGAGTTGTTAATACCTTGAAAAAGCTGAAAGACAAGCAAACAAGTTAGAACTATAGTATATTCAATATTGCCTTAATTGTTAAGGATTATAAACGGAAACAGTTGGTGGTTTGCAATCAATCCCTTGAGGGTTTATTAGACAAAGATATGACGGCCATGTTGGAGAAAACACGCTCCAAATACAATAGGTCAATACTGCATGCTAATGATATTGTTTTATTAGCGTTCCTTCAAGATGGCCTTCATGACGTAAAGTCAAACGAAGAATATGTAGGATAAACCAAACATACCTGTAAACCTCTGTTAAAAATAGTAAATGAATTAAATTCGTTATACTTACAACTTAGATATATTAATTATTTCCTCCACCAGAAGGTTGTATATACTACCAATACAGGTATAAGTTTTAAATTCCAGCTATCTATCTATATATATATATATATATATATATATATATATATATATATATATATATATATATATATATATATATATATATATATATATATATATATATATATATATATATATATATAAATATAGATATATATGAATGAAAATGATGAAAATGTTCTAGAGTGTGTATTATATAATTTCCATACCCAGCGCAAGCAGAAAGATGTTGTCTGCCGGGGCTGGGTCTTAAACCCGCGACCTTCCAATTACTAGATCGACGCTCTACCAACAGAGCTACATGCGGTCAGACGGATTTAAGACTGGAAATTACGAAATATATACTGAATGTCATAAACATACTCGTTTATATTAACTCAGCATCGAACAATACTGGTTCTGCAAGTGTTATGTTAGTTGCGTAATTGTACACTCCGTAATATGTTAAGATGAAAGTGTTCTAGGGTGTGTATTATATAATTTCCATACCCAGCGCAAGAAAAAAGATGTTGTCTGCCGCGGCTGGGTATGGAAATTATATAATACACTTTCTAGAACATTTTCATCTTAACATATTACGGAGTGTACAATTACACAACTAAAATAACACTTGCAGAACTAATATTGTTCGATGCTGCATGAATTAATATAAACGAGTATGTTTATGACATTCAGTATAATTTCGTAATTTTCAGTCTTAAATCCGTCTGACCGTGTAGTTCAGTTGGTAGAGCGTCGATCTAGCAATTCGAAGGTCGCGGGTTCAAGACCCAGCCGCGGCAGACAACATCTTTCTGCTTGCGCTGGGTATGGAAATTATATAATACACACTCTAGAACATTTTCATCTTAGCATATTACGGAGTGTACAATTACACAACTTTGTAACTGATCTAATAAAAATCTTCAATAAAACATACTAAATTTTCGGCTGCTAACTGCAGCCTTCTTCAGAGTACGTTTGGCCGTGTTCGATTCGTTCTAGTCCTTTTATGCCTTATCCCGTTACGCTCGATTGATTCTATAACAATGGTAAATACGATACCGGAAATTCTATGTGTTCATTAACTGCATTTTTGTCTAGTACAGAATGTAATGCTTCAAGAAACCTTCTTCGGTCATAGTTTTTAATGCCTTATTCCAAAATATTTACGTCAGTTTTAGCGACTTCATGACCTGTCCGTTCAGCATGTTCTTTTATAGCTGAAAAAGTCTTTTCTTACGCCTGGTTTGTGTTCAAGCCATCGGAAATACCAACATCTTTTGACTCCCCGACATAAGTGAATGAGCACGACTCGCATTTGAATTTGTACACAATAGCTCTTGTTCGCATTTCCTGTGGTCTTTCTTTAGGTTTTTTGAATACATTTTCTAACGTGACCATCGGCTTGAATGCTGTCCGAACGCCTGCTCGAGTTAAGATGCCTTTGACTTTTTCCGACACACCTTTCACATACGGAATACGTCGAGCCACTAATCTCAAATTCAGAAGAATTTTGTTGTGTTTTGTTCGTATTTCTAACACTATCAATAAACGCTTTCTTGTATCCATTTAACTCTAACACTTCTGCTACTCTATCCGTTTCCTCCTGTAAAATTTGGTTTGATGGAATAACTCTCGCTCGGTCTAACAATGATTTTACAACTGCGATCTTGTCTCTTACAGGACTATGTGAGCCAAAATCTAGATATTTGTCGGTGGGTGTGTTCTTACGGAAAACTTTAATCGAAATGTCTGTAGAAATTTTACAAATCTCTGTATCCAGGAAAGCGATTGTTTGCATGTCTCCATTTACTGCTGGTGTTTCAATGGTAAACTGAATACAAGGATTTATAGAAATTAAATGATCATGAAAAGCAGTTATATCGTTTTGTTTAAAACACTCTATTACACAATGTTCAACATCTGGGCTTCAAACAACTAGAAACTAGTTTCTTTCCTGCTTTACGCAATATTTCATTTCGCCAAAAGAAAATGACGCAATTCCATGTGGAGTTCATGCTTAAACTCGTGTTTCCCCACAAAAGAATCAACATCAAGGCATCATCACTAAGCAACGCGGTTGAGGTGGCTCTGATTACGGCGTACACACTTAATGGAGTTATACTGACGAAGAAGCAGAAACTAGTAAACAAGCAGGTGTAGTTCTTTTTCAAAACTGCCATCTGCGTCTTGGATGCTTGCCCGTTTCGGTTAGTCCTAAGCTTTGTGACGATTCGATACATTCTGATGTTCAAGATCACCAGTAAGAATATGGGTGTTGTTCCGATTACCAATAATGTTATGTAGTTAACCGCTTTAAATTCATCGAAGAACCGAAACATACGTAAAGCGGCGAACAGGAACTGCATTATCACAGTAATTGCCAAAATCCGTCGTTTTGTCACATATGTGCGGTGAAAGAATGGTCGGGTTATTGCGAGATACCTGTCAATGGTCATCGCCAACAATGCATACATTGAAAAACTGTGGGCAAAATTGGATGCGAGTATTGCAACGTCGGTCAAGCGATACCCATCACTTCCTGGCTTTGACCAATGTGCTAAACTATTGCCGCCAGTTGACCATAGCGCAGCAGATAAAATGACTGTAGGATGTGCAACTATGATCACGAGTAAATCAAATGAGGAAAGAACAAGGATCATAAAGTTGGCGTTTCCTTTGCGAAGTCGGGCAGACCTCCACAAACTGATGATGACTACCGAATTGAGAAAAATTCCAAAGAATGTGAAGAAACCGTTTACAATGGATAAAAATATCAAATTGATCAAACTGTATAACTTCATGTTGTATTTACGCCAGGTTTATGAAGCTTTAGTACCGAAGAAACAAAGCAAGGATAACTTTGAAATACTGATTAAGTGTTTAACGTGACTTAACAACTTTGTTGTCAGCTTGCTGACTATCAAACTACTCGTTAAGCAGCAGGTGCTGTCAGAGTACAGCTGACATAGAAAATTGTTATCAAAAAATTATTTTAATTTGAGTCGTTAGAAAAACTGCAATCATCAGAGTCGTGTTAATTTATTTCAAGGTAATCTGTTAATTATAATCTTGTATCCCACATGACTTGCTAAATTCATCTGCCTAGGCATAGTGTTATCTCCTACAGGTGCACGATAGATATCAACTACAAAGTAAAAACTGCTACATATTAATTGCACACTATATTTTTTACACTACTTGTGTTTCTCTAGAGTTTACTCTCGCCCAGTCTTTTTCTAAGATCCTTGGTCTAAATGTTTCTAATAACCTTAATTGGAACAGACATGTTAATGAAACTATTATTAATTAAGAAACCCTAAACAGACTATATTTTGTTAGTCAATTAATTTAAAGAGATCAAACATTGCTACTAAGGAGCTGCTCCAATTTTACACTACGTGTATCCGACCTGTTAGGGAGTACGCAAGTCGAGTGCTCCATGATAGTCTGTCGACCCAATATCTATCGGATGACCTGGAATCGATACAAAGGAGACCAATGAAGATTATTTCAGAACCAACCTAAGAGATATACGAAAAACTAATTTCATATTATTCTGACACTGCAATCGACCAACGAATCTAGACCGCCCATTGAGCTATCGAGTCAACGGGGATCGAGACAAGCGTTAAGTCGTCACGAAAGTATTTCGTGCACCTAAATTGGATAAGACTCGCTACCAATCCCCGTTGACTCGATAGCTCAATGGATAGAGCGGCGGTCTATAGATAGCCGAAGATGCGAGTTCAAATCCCGCTCGAGCCAACGAATAATATGAAACTGGGTTTTCGTATCTCTGAGGATGATTCTGAAATAGAATTGAAACACTGCGCGTCCTCTAAGACAAGCGTTAAGTCGCCACGAAAATATTTCGTGCACTTAAATTGGATAAGACTCGCTACCAATCCCCAGGGCTGCATAATATAGCGGACCACGGGACCATTGGTCCCAGAAAAATTTTGAGGTTGGCAGAAAAAAATGGAGCGTAAAACTTTAAAATCTCAAAAGAAAGAATGAAAGGAAGAAAATGAGGAAAAATAACATAATTGAATAATAAGCTGTAGGTAGTGAACTAGTGATGTTTGCAACATGCAAGTAATACAAGTTTCCAATATACCGGTACAGATGGCTCTCCAGCAGCCTGAAACTATGCTCAAAGACAGGTAGATAGCAGTCTAGCAGATATTAAGACAAAATCCTCTATGTGGTTTTTATATTTCATCTAGTGTATTAGCTACTTCTGAAAATACCACTCCAATTATATATGAATACAACTCGTTTAACAACTACAGTATGTGGATTAAAAAGTCTATGTATGAGTGTGGTGATTTCTTATAATGCAGTAAAAATCTAAGCAATATGTTCCAATACACAACAGCCTTCCACCCTTCTCACAAACTTTCATCCATTAATTAATTAAGATGATATTCATAACAAATATATTAAAATTATAAGAATCTAGAATCTTAAACTGCAGAGACTTTCCAGTGCAGGTCATTTTCATCATTCATTAAAATGTAAATGTTTGTTGTTAAATTAAAATATAAAGACTATTTATTCGGTAGCCATGTTGAAATACGTCTACCTTGCTGGCAGTGGTTTCGGAGCTGAGGAGAAACCACTGCGAGCAAACAAACGACTTTCTATTGAGCATGCACGAAGATCACAGGGTGGGACGACACTAATTTGACTTCATTTGCTGTAGTTTGACAGTTTGTTATCTGTACGCAACAAGCGTGGCATAGTACTGTTTTGTTGTCTGTCTGACTTTTTATTCTACATGCAGTTCACAATTTACTTCTAAAAGATTTTGAAATTGGTGCCTCACCCTATGGCTACAAATTGTGCATTAGAATTCTGTTATATCTTTTTAAATTTCTGTATTTATCTGATCACTATCAATTTTTTAATTCGGTCTGGAAACTTTATTTGTGTTACTTAAATGTTGGAGATTGTGTTAAGATTTTCGATAAATTCCAATTCCAAAGTTTCCAAATAATATAATAATATAATAACGTTTCCAATTACTGTTGATTTTGACAATTATTGCAATTTTTGATCGTTGCGACCTCAACTGCTACAAATTTCAACTGATGAAAGATTGTTGTGACTGCGCTACTATTTCTGTAAAAGGTGTTGAATTTTGTTGCAATGTGTGAAGTTATAGTTACTCTGTTGAACTGTAGGCGGTTTTCAAGTCATCTTAATATATAATTTCAAGATACTATACTTAGAGTGTAATCATGTTGTTTTAGTACAACTGGCTTGCATTTTACCAGCAGTGCCAAGCAGTTACCCATGTGCACAATAACAAAAACTTGTCAAACTTGTTTTACTGGTTTCTCATTTAATGTATTTGTCCATTAATCTGGACGGCGGCTACAATGAAACGATCGTTCATTTGCTCGCAGTGGTTAATTTCTCCTCAGCTCAGCTAGAAACCACTGCTAGCAGGGTAAAATGGTTTCAAATCTAATGAAATGGTGCATAAAATACACTGAACCTTGTTTAGTGATGAAACACAAGGTGCAGAAAATATTTTTGTTGGCTTTGTGGTCCCAGAAAATGAAATATTTTATGCAGCCCTGCCAATCCCCGTTGACTCGATAGTTCAATGGTTAGAGCGGCGGTCTAGATACCCGAAGATGCGAGTTCAAATCCCGCTCGAGCCAACGAATCTTTCGTTGGTCGATTGCAGTGTCAGAATAATATAAAAGTAGTTTTTCGTATTTCTGAGGATGGTTTTGAAATAGAATTGAAACACTGCGCGTCCCCCAAGACAAGCGTTAAAGTGGCATTCGCGTCAAGATTTTTATTTTCTTAAACGAAAATGCTCTTAAAACTGTATAGTAACTTGTTTTGTAGATTTTCGTTCCCATGCTTAGTTCTTGAGATATTTTTCTTGTTTGTTACCATGTGACATCAATGACTCGATTATATATATATATATATATATATATATATATATATATATATATATATATATATATATATATATATATATATATATATATATATATATATATATATATATACTGGATCCAGAAAAGTTTGACCTTCGAATATATATATATGTCGGCCATTTTGAATTTTCTTCGGTTAATTATACGCGAACGCATACATCAAATGTCGCTCGCAACGTAATGTATATTGCAATATTCTAACAGCTCAAATAAGTAAAGGATCATTGCTTGAAGTTTTTACACATATTTGTAGTAGCTATCTAATGAACATTTGAGGGTTGTTAGCTAATTAAGACTTGTCACAATTTGGAAGCTGATCTTTTTGGCATGTCGTAATTAATTCTTTTGCATTCTTAGAGATTTAGACGCCTATTAGCATGCCTCGATGAATTTCTTTGTTTATTCTTTCGTATTCACTTGTGCTTATTTTATAGCTGTAACCTACGTCCAGAATTATTATATTTTGCCAACGGAAATTTTAACGGAATCGATAGTCATTCGATATTTCATCCCCTGAAACTCAGCACGCGCAGCATTCGTGACCTGGCGAAGCAGGTCACTTAGACTTGCCCAAGTCGCTCGCTAGGGACCGCGCGTAGCAAGAAGGGAGCGCTTGAGAAAGACGGAAGCGAGCGACTTGTGTCACTTGCCTGATTTTGAATCTTATTGAAAAATTTGGCGCGAAAATCAATTATGACATAGTGGCACTGAGCTGTATAATACAGTGCATAGTGGGCGTTCACCATTTCGATTTCACTAGTTTTTACTACAATAACTTATAGCTTCTTTTACTTTTAAATTTATATCCATTTTATTTTTTAGCTAGAGATTTTTACAGTAATTTTCGACGATTCGCGTCTGTTTATATTAAATATACATTTAAAAAACTCATTAATAATTCATGAAGAAAACACAAAGAAAAATCATAAGCGTGTCGTATCTGTATATGTGATACAGATTCATGTTGATTTACATAAACTTTAACTTTGATTTTCTCGGCTTAGACAACGTTTATTTTTAAAATTACTTCGCCAATGAACTTTTTTAAGTTGTTTCGGCTCGAGTTTGTATATCTGATACAACACGGCCGCTCATGTTGTAAACATTACTTACAAAATGGCGTCGTCAGTACAGTACTGACGTCACCGTGAATTTGGCGCGCTTGCGGGTGACAAAAGTCCGTCGCTTCCAGGAACCACGAACCGCGGACTTTGGAAAGTCTACAGGTCACTATGTTCATTTCCAAATGTTCATTTCCTACTAGTCATTATGATTATGTGCAATGACATCAATCAATGATTCTTTTATTCATTTGAGCTGTTGGAATAATATTGCAATATACAATACGTTGCGAGCGACACTTGATGTATGCGTTCGCGTATAATTAACCCAAGAAAATTCAAAATGGCCGACATATATATATATATATTCGAAGGTCAAACTTTTCTGGATCCAGTGTATATATATATATATATATATATATATATATATATATATATATATATATATATATATATATATATATATATATATATATATATATAATCATATACGAGTAGAGTGCTCGATATCCCGAAGTATAGAGCTAATATAGATAAAGATAAAATAAACCTGCTTTACTTCATAAGATTTATTCACTACAAACTTGTTTCGTATGACAAGCAACGCTTGCCACACTCATCAGGTGAATTTAAATGTCGCGCTATGTCGTTGCCAAGGTTATATATACACTATATACATGTTTGGCGTAAACGGAATGTTCAAGTATTAAATGACGTATAGATTACATATAGATACAGATTATATTAGGTAATGTTTATTGCTTAAGAGAAATTTGTTTCTATGTCTGCATTTCGACAAAAGTTCACTTCTTGAATTTAAAGAACGAAGTTCAGGGTGGTAGATTATGATGAATTTCTCATGTGCAGGCTACAAAGACTGCAGCGTTTCGTTGTGTTGTTGCAGCTCTTGCATTGCTTAATAATACGCCAGTTTATGGAGTACTTGACCTTCGACTCTTTAAGTTGCCAGATGTATTTGCTCAGCTCTGTGGCATTTCTATACTTGCTTAATCTGAATGAGCTAGTGTGGCAATAATATCTGGATTTGAACTGTCCTTCAGTATGTCCGACATACGATTCCTTTTGATTCGTATCGTTCTAACAACCGTTGCTTGGTATACTACGCTGGATGTTAGACATTTACCGGGCAGTGGACACGAGGACTTATTCCTGCAATTGCATTGTCTTGGTTTCGTGCTGCATGTTGACGCATCTGTTGAGGTGAGCTTATTTACTACAGATTTATTGTGCCCAGAAATTATATTACGAATGTTGGGCATGCAACTGTAACTCAGCTTCAAGGTATTTCTGTTAAATATTTTATGGAGAGGATTGTTTTTAGGGAAGCAATCATCAATTGCTTGTAGGAATTTGTGTCCGATATTCGTTTTGACATTAGAGTTGTAAGGTGGATTAAACCATATAACGTTTCTGTTTCTAGTGCGTTTTGTCTTTGCATGCTGGGGATTGTATTTTAACTTGTAGTTGTAACCACTCTTATGTAAAGCATCTTGGTATGGAGGACAAGCTGAATTAAATGCTTGTTCGTCAGACGAGATGTTGGACAATCGATTGTTAATTGCATCAGGAATTGCCTTTAAAACTGCGGGTGGGTGATTACTCTGACGATGGACATATTGAAGCGTATTTCCCGGTTTCATGTACGGTTTAAATGAGGAAGTTCTTAGGCAACCTCGTACCCAGGGCCTTTGCGCGGTTCAGAGGCTCTGGTACGGGAAGCAAAGGCCCTGGTAAACACTGGTCATGTGACTCCAAAAATATTGGACATTTCGTAATAATTTAGTTTTCAATCCGGGGGGAGCGGAGCCGATTGATTTTATCAAACATGGCAGCGCGAAGGCGCGACGTTTTCGAGTTTTCATATTATTATGATAAATAAAACTTTCCTAGTGAGATTTAAGAGTGGGTATATATTATATATGCATTCTACGAGCTTTCTTTCAACAAAATGTGGAATAGCTAACGGTAATACTTATCAAAGATCGAAGGACGAAGATCAAACTGAGAGAAAACTTGTCGAGTGATCTGTCTTTAAACTGTCTATTTTGTATCCAATGCAGCTGCTTGTGTGCGACGTTTTATAAAGAATTAAATAAACATTGTTGATTATAAGTAATTTTATGTATTGACTAAAGAATATCACTTGGGATTTTATTGTACTTTTATGGAAGGATAAATCAGAGGGGACATCTATGGAAACGAAATTCTTCATGTGTATTAAACATGTAGTTATCAAAGCAGAATATTTTGAAACAATTAACTGGTCGAGTGACAGGTTGGTTTCCGTATGTATGTAGTTTAAAATACAGTTGTGAATGAAATTGTACACAGCATCTTGAAACCTTTGTGTGTGTGAGTTAATTTCATATTTATTTTTTGGGATGTATCATCTATATTTCTGTTTGTCTGGAAGGGAGGGAAGGGGGGGGGGGGTACCAATCCTGAATCATGAGAAATAATATACAGTGATCTTGAAACAACAAATTTACTACGAATCTTATATCAGTGATATGTGACTTAGGAGTTTTAAAGGCAAATAACAGTCTGTATACTGGGTGTGCGTTCACCTATTTGTTTACATTTGCAGTTACTGTACATCGGTTCATGATTTATGAAATTTGAACCAAAGCTGTAACATAATATTAGTCATGGCACAAGTCACCAATAATTTTAGGGTAAATATTTTTCTGAAATACTTCATTTGTCAGTTGTATCTTATAGTATATACTGTAATAATATCTTGAAAAAAAGCTGTAATTGTACCCTGTCTAATAGCTTTGGTTCAATACAATTGGCAACTGGGCTGCCTTAGAATTCATGAAAGACCTTTGCTACAACCCCAAGAAAACATGCCTTTTATCAGGAGATCAATTAAATTCTCTGCTTCAACCAGATTAACCACACAAATGTTATTGTCACCATTGTGACTACCAACACTTTTTACAAATAATACACCGATAGTTGAGCACAGAGACTCTGACTGACATATACTTTGTTTTCAAATATCTTTGGTTTTGGTTAAAAACCAACAATTATACATTCTTAAACATTTTAAATACTTCAGCCTACATAATTTCCATGATGATGGTCAATTATTCCACTTACTGAGAATACTATAATTACTTCTTTACCATAAAAATTCTTTTGGGTGGTTTAATTGAAGTATTATTCACAGCTGGTCTAAAAAATTGGGTGTTTTGATGCATCATACTTTTGTCAGTAAAATTAAAAACCTATTTAGTCCTATCCGGCTCTGCAGAGTTTTATTTGTATTGAGGAGGTAGGGCTTAGAGAGACACAGAGGCTTAATGAATATGGTTACACTGAATTTTATCAGTAAGTAAATTTCATTTTTTACATCCTGAAACCAAAAATCACCATATTATGCATGAATTACAACATATCACTTGTCACAGAGTGAACATACCAAATTCAAACAACATTCACACTGTTTCTAGATGAAATAATCAACTGATTTTTTGGGCAAACAATATAATTCATGAGGGGAAAAAATATTTATATGTGTGCACATAGTTTCAAGATCAGCTAACAGGATTGAAACCAGCTTTCCCAGTTATGCTTGGAGCTGATGAAAACAGTTAGTTTTGAACACAAAATGGCATGGGACTTAATTCATCTAGGTGGCAATATATTGCCTTCTCACCAGCACAATTGATCAAGTCATACACATTCATTACTGCCAATCTCTAGTATTTATGTCTCATTACAAATACAATATATTTTTTATCATTATCAGCAGTATCATTACAACTTGTGCATCACCAATATCATCACAACTTGTATTTCACTACCATCATCATCATTATTCTCACCATTCTAATTTTATTAGTCAATCAGAATGAATAAAAAATTTCCTATTTTACACCACTCATATATTACTTATAAATTGCCCAAGGTCATGGCCATTTCACATCACTCCAGGATCTGAATACCCTGCAATCACCTTTTCGATATAATATTAAAAGAGAAACAAACGACAAATGTCTTACTGGCACACTGGAATATCATAATTGCCATAAAATAACTGTCATTTGAAACCACATTCTGCTGTAACAGCACAACTGCTCAAGGTTGCAAGGTAAATAATAGGGATGTAGTAAGGCCAGTATTACTGGTAATTGTCTTTTTACATTTTGCTCACAACCAAAGTCCAATTATATGGAGCAAAAGTTAGAATATCCAGCCACTTTTTATTACTCACTTAACCTTACACTTGACAAGTAAAATTTTCTGGTGTTGGACAGAGAAAAATAACAAAGTATGCCATATTTGATTATCCCATATTCCCATTACTATAGTGTGACCACAGAAGACTCTCCCTAATTGGATGGGTAAAATTGGGGGCTATGGAGATTTAATGGCAAGAAGTGGGGGAAACATTTTCTCCAGTAAAAGTTATGGGGGCCATTGGAATTTTATGTGGGCCATTGGAATCATCAACCAGAGTATTGAGGCAATAAAGAAAAGAATACCTGACTGTAAAATTAATGTAATCTAACTTTCTTGTCACACAAAGTTAGGTAACGTTGGCATTTTCACACTTTTCTATTATTATCGTACTATTCTGCTAAGTATTTATTGGATGAGTCAGAGACCAATGGATTGCTGTATGAGGGCAGTTAATTTGTAATTTTTGCATGTATTCATTTATTAACTTTTGACTACTGTAATGGTCAGCCAGTTAAATAAGTATTTTACTGAGGGTACTGCCTAATGATTTTACATGCCAAAGATAACTCCAGTTATGAAAGATTGAATATTTTCTGAGCAAGCTGGAACAGAAAATTTTGATTTTAGTGAATTACTAGGTGAAGGATGGAGATAACCAAAAAATATCAGGCATGAAGGAGGGTTTATATCCAAAGCGATGGAGGAGTAATTAAACGAAGAAAACTAATTATACAAACAAACACTACGAATCTGCTGGAATTTAGGATATATAAACTGATAAATATTAAAAGATATGAGAATATAATTTATATATGCATCATAAAATCGTTTACCTCGAATATACTGCATTCTTTATAGCATAATTAAAAATCCATGTGACTTCAAAGTTTATAATTTCCATCAAAATAAAAACAAGCCTAAAATCTGCTGTCTGTTGTTTTAAAATATGAATTTTCAAACAATTGTTATACATTCATATTTTAAAAATCAAAGGCAAAATCATTTGTATTTGAAACTTTTATAGTTCGTGCATTGCAATGTTCAGTTGTTCATCCCCCCGGGATAACAAGACCTAAATAAGGCCAGGTTACAAAAATGTCCAATATTTTTGGACACACGTGACCAGTGTTTACCAGGGCCTTTGCTTCCCGTACCAGAGCCTCTGAACCGCGCAAAGGCCCTGGGTACGAGGTTGACAGAAACCTTAAGGGACCGACTATTTAACTTTTGAGGGGGGGGGGGTGATTTACTGCAGGCAGTGAATTTTTTCTGGGATCGTTATGTGCAAGTTTGTTTTTTTATCCCATCACCATGTACGATTTTTTTTGCCACACTTTCTTTCGCAGCATTTTTTTCAATAGCTTATACTATTTAGATTCTTTAATTATAGTTAACGTTGAGTTTTCTAGCTTCATGCATTGCTCTTAATAATACATATTGCTATGAGGTATAACATTTGGTTCAGTGCCTTTTTTAAGGATGTGTAACTGGAGAGGACATAATTAGCGGGGGGCCTGGAGAAGTTCCAGTCGGCAAGTCTGTACCCAGGGCCGTTTGGGGAGTTTAGGCCAAAAATTTCCGAATGACGAAAACAATTTCCGAATATATCATGGCATACTAAGCCACGAAGGTGCTTGCTATTCGGAAAATGAAGACGCAATTTACAAACAAAAATACTCATATTTTACGCACAGACATATTACAGAAGCAGTGCGGTAGGGAGCTTTTGTTTATTGGGGGCAGAAAACGAAGACTGGAGACCGGGGCCCGAGGAAACTTTTAAATTTCGAGTCTCTGAAAAGCCATTTCCTGGACTTTGGGGAAGTTTTGACAGAATGCTGATGGTCAGAAAAAAGCGTTTTAGTATGTCGAAATTTACAATTTGCTTACAATTTATAGTGACAATACAATTTTATAATATTTTCTCTGTTTAATAACTAAAATTTTGTTCTACTATTATTGCTCTAATTTTCCGAATGGCTTTGAAGCTCTGTTAAGCTATTTCCAGCATTTTGAGGAGTTTTCCAACAAGAAATTAACCTTACATTAGTCCCTGAAAATCAAACCAGCTGATCTTCTCGGACTGGTCAAATCGATCCCTGCAACCATACTGTTTTGCAACATTTTTTTCCCCACCAAATACTGGGGCAGGATATTTTTCCCCCAGTTTGTTAGTGCAGATATTTTTGTTGTTCAGAATAGCCTTGCAGGAATTTTTTTTCAAAATCCCCCCCCCCCAAAAAAGTTAAATGATCGCCCACTAATCCAATCGCTTTCCACCCACAGCAAAGTCTATATTCAGTATCCAATCAAAACTCGCGGGAGACTGAAATTTGCAACTGCTCAGAGCAAATAATTTCGTCAGTAATTTGTTTGTTTCACAATTTTTTAATTAATGAATTGGTACCGTGTTTTGAGCGTTTTGGTATAAAAATTGGTGTTAAGATTTTGGGTAATGTTTTTCCTTTTTTCTAGATCTGACCCAGATTTTCACAAGGGCATATAAATAGTATTATTATATAAAGTATATAGTGCTTTATAGAGATGGCGAGCACTGATAAAAGTGATAATCTCACTTGGAAGACTGTTTATGATAATCTCACAATCATGTGAAAATTATCGCTTTTCAATTATCGCTTTTCAATTATCGCTTTTCTGTAAAATTATCGCTTTTCAAAGACTGTCCTTTATATTAAAAACAGAAAAATACATGGGTGCTTGGAAATAGCAGATTTATTTCTTGTGTTGAACATGATATCTCATTTGTTCGCTGCGCTCACTCGTGAGATATCATGTTCAACACTCTTATTTATTGACTACGCTAAATATTTCAATACAGACAATGGATTGCAATAATTTGCAAATCAGTTATGTTCTTAGAATTCTATATTTTTGGGGAGAGGGTGATTGGTTGGGTGAAGGGGGGGGGGGGTATTAAATATTTTCCGACGCTTTTGGGGGGGGGGTGCCAAATTTTATGGTAAAATTTTGGAATACCCTCCACCCACCCCACAGTACACATACTTTATGACCGGTCCCTTATTTTAGTAAAATACTTTCAAATACAAATGTATAGTAAATCATAAAGTAAATCACAGATGAGAGGTCATATGAATGAGCAACTGATTGAAAATCTTGGTTTGAAATGCAAATTACACACAACATTCAACGTTACCGTGCATTTATTATATAATCACTTTCAGGTTTGCCAGAAATACGAGAAAAAAACAAGGGAAAATCAGCTTTAGCCGAACATGTATGTTACACCAATCACGAGATTGCGTGGGAAAACTCTAAAGTAATTACCACAAACAATCGCTATGGTCAAAGACTTTGCCTAGAAGCGTGGCATATAAATATGAGTAATCATGCTTTGAATAGGGATGACGGTGCCTATTTGCCAGAGGAATATATGCATCTCATTGGCAGGTGACGTCATCCTTGGGTATTTAAGAAGCCACGTTTGCAATTTTAGATCATCCCTGGTGAAGACACTAGACTGGAGTGTCGAAACGTTGGGTCTTGATTACAATTCGACTGGGCTTTGTAATCATTTATTTAAACCAGAGTAGCGAGCGAAACATGATTGATATACCTGGTTGCAGTGAACGAACAAACTTTAAATACTAATAATTTTTCAAAGGAAAATAAAAGCGAATTGCCTGCAATTGCCGAATCACGTGTGCCAACAAGAAATATCTTCCGTTCAAATAGGTCCAATGGTATCCAAGCATAGTAAACCAGTTACTTGTCCTATAGTACATGGTCCAAACTCGAATAGGGCTGTCATCGCGAATGCTGCATTCCTGCTGCTCATAGATAAAAGGATAATCCCAATACGACTAAATCCGAACAACGAATGTCTTCAACAGACTCCGACACTGCCAAAACAAAGCCCACCTGGATTGCAATCACCTAACCACCAATCGCATAAGAGTTATTTTCGCAAGCGCCATCGCACCAGACCACCTCAGATACGAAACCAACAAAGCACCGCCTTGGCAATACCAACACCCCATGGTTTCGGTATACCCTACAATGCAACTCACCACATTGGACCAAACATCTAGAGCTTTGTGCGTCGAGTCACAGCTCCCCAAAATCTAGAAACCCGAATAACTTAATTCAAATTCCTTTGCAAAGATCGGTTACTAGGCCGAACTTTCCATCAATCTTCTTCAGCAATGTCAGGTCCATGGTCAACAAACTAGATGAACTTTTTGCAACCGTGTATGCCAATTTTTTTTATATTATTGTGACCACTGAGTCATGGCTGTCTTCGCTGATTGACGATAATCTTATCGGCATTCCTGGATATGTAACATATCGAAGAGACCGTCTTAATAATCAACAAGGCGGAGGTCTTTGTACTTACATAAACTCACGACTTAATGTTATCGAACTACGAGACCTGAGCGAACCTGACATCGAAAGCCAATGGTTCCTAATAAAAATGGATCGCTTGCCAAGAGGAATAAACTCTATTATACTGGGAACAGTTTACCATCCCCCTCAGAGCGACGATCGCATTCTCCGTTCACATATTTTCAATTGCTTCGACACCTTCCTCGCTGCCTATATCCGAATTCTGCGATTAAACTCCTTGGGGACTTTAACCAATTCCAACCAGGTAATCTGTGTTCCTCTTTTAGTCTTAAAAAACTGGTCACCAAGCCCACCAGGGGAAACAATATTCTAGACAATCTATTATACTAGGCGTAACCACAGGTTAAAAAGTGCGACCTGGAGACTTTAGTCACTAATGACAACGCGCCGGCTCACGCTGTTTTGGCCAGATAGTTGGTGATCATCCTTTACTTTTGCCAAAAGTCGGTCGGTTGGTCGTTTTGTTAAATTTTTTATATAACGATTTGCGTCAAATAAACATGCACATGACAAGGTACTTTATTTCATATTGTCTATTGATATATTCAAAATAAAAAACAGTAACAACTTTTCAAGTTTATGCAAAGGAGTGGCGATAATATATGGGCCAATATTGCTCATTATACAATAAAAGTCGGCCCATTTACACTGAATATCCAATTTAGATAAATTTATCAAAATATTAACTTGACTAATTGGTATCCAATTACGACACTTGCTACAAATTACATAACAAATAGTTACATTTGTGATTATATTGTCGCTACGGCACAAAGTCGCCTTCTATGAATAGCATGACGTGTCAATAACAATACCGATTGACAAAGCGTAATTTAAAGATAAATATTAAAGCCCGGCACATGACTTTCAAACAACAGACGTTTCTTTGTATACATCACAACATCCTCATGCACAGCATTTAATCTTTTTGATTATTTAAATCTGTCTTCAATAACAGACTTACAACAGTTAGTAGATGCTAAGTTAAGCTTCATTTGATGTACAATTTGATGAACAAAAGTTAAAGGTACATGTATAAAATTGCATCAGTATCGATGAGTAAATAAAGAGCGGCATAACAGGGGAAGAAATACCGTTTCATGCAGTCTTCCAAATATGGAAATATGTTCCAAATATGGAATGCAAGCCGAGGTGAATCGGTGAATCTTGAGCCGGGGCTAATCCGAACTCAGCGGTATATTTAAATTTTCTACGCACAGATTAGGATGCTCCCAGCTCGCTCGCTGGTGCTCGCTCGCTGGTCGCAACTACCACCTATTGGACTATCTGATCACTTCAGTATTCTCCTTCAACCCACTGGGAAACTGGCCCCAAGCTTACCAACAACGCATTTCAAAAACGCGACTGTAGAGCATCAAATAAGAGACGCTTGACCCAGTCGTTAGAAAACTTCAATTGGACGCCCATGTGCGGTTGAACTCATGCGAGCATCAACTAGAAACTTTCCAGACCGTAATTCATGAAGCTATTGATTCTTACCTCCCCATGTGCTCGGTCAAAAAACATCCCAACGACAAACCGTGGATTACTTCTACAATAAAAGACACCATTAAAAAGCGTCAGCAAGCTTGGGTGAAAAACGACTCACAAAAATACAAAGTATACCATAATAAGGTCATAAAACTTTGTAAAACGGCGAGGCAACGTTTTTATGCAGACAAAATTAACCATATACACAATGCTGACCCCCAAAAGTGGTGGGATAATATTAAAATGTTGTCTGAATTATCAAACACACCACCTATAACAAGCATTACTGTGAACGACACAATATTAAGAGGCCGTCTCCGTAAGAACCGACCACTGATTTTTTTTTCGAAAATCAACCTTGCCTCTAACTTTTCTTATTTATTAGACTTAACAAGCATACTACAAAATCACATTCAGAATTTTTCATCTCACATTATTTCCTGAGATTTTTAAACTTTTGTTCCTTAGGGCTATAATTGGGATCTCAACGCTTTGGCTAACGTAAAAATACCACATCTGTATCCCTCAAATGGACAGACGCACGGCCCGCTTTCCAATTTTTATGTTTATAATGTGAAAGTTAAGGTCTTTGCTCGAACATATCAAGCATCTACACATTTCAAACCCTTTTAAAACGTCTTTTTACACGAGCGTGCTTCAAGGTACTTTTTCAACATGGGTTATGTCCTCAAAATTACATGTTTTTACGATCGGATTTTGCAAAAGTGGCACTACCCACAAACTTCTACTTAAATATTTTTTAAAATACTAATTGTAAATTATAATTCCATCAAAACAAAAATTGGGGGATTTTTTTCCAAACTATTTTAATTGACGCGTGAAATTTACAATTGTTTGGTGCTCACTGGAAATGACGCTGACAACCCATTCATTAAAAGTTCGCGGATAGTTTACAAATTCAACACATGCTAAAAGTTTTGAACATAAAAACACTGCTTGAGTTGCATAAATCTTATGTAGACCACCTGTATGTTTCAAGCAGCCGCAAACGTTGTTTCAACAGTCGCACCACGCAGGTAATAACGTAATGTAAACAAATGTGTCTATATAATTATTCGCATGTCGCGAAACCCCGCTGCGAGTGAAACATCGTGCATTATAACCGGCGCCAAAAAATGCTAAATAAGATCTTGCTAAAACATAAGTGAATCATACTGTAGTTATATACCACAAAGTTTATCAAATTAAGATAAAAAATCAATCAAAAATACAAAATATTCGTCCGTCTATATTTAGGATACTCTGAGTACGAGATTGTAAACAAACAGTGACCCATTGCGTTATATACTAAATTTTTATCTAGACAAGAGGAAGGATATCTTTTACCGGCACAGCTAGAAAGAGCATAATAAAATTAGTATAATTGCAAAGTTTGGTCGCGAAATGTTGTAAAATATCGAAAATAAAGGCTCGCGAAGTTTGAAAAATTTGTCACAAAGGCTATAGTTTTGTATTTATACGCGGCCAAATTGATACCGTTTTGAGAACCGGGTATCGATTTTCGCCGCGTAATAAATATACAAAATTTGTAGTTATACTAATTTTATGATGTTCTTTCCAGCTGTCTATCTCCAATTTCGCAATGGATCCATCTATATCTAAATAAGGGAAGCCTCACATATCGATTTTTTCCACAAGAAACGTCATATGTTCGTTTGGGGGTGGGGGTGGGGGGTTGGCAGCTGTGACGTTTCTCTGTAAACGTAACATCATGGAAAAAATCGATAGTTTTTGTCTTTGCAGAATATAAAAAAGAAAACAATTTGATACAAACAGCAGTCTATATATTCGTAATACCATACCTGTTCTATACCTATAGCTACATTTATATTATTACGCCTTCCTTGCATTGAAAACACTCAAATTTCAAGAAATACGTGCTAAAATTATCAATATTTTATGCAAAAAAAGTTGTTTTGAGAAACGTTGGAAATTTTGAAGTTCACATATATATTAATAAAAAAAGAGTACGTCAGCAGATGACATATTCCTCGCGGAAGCATCGCCAATAGCCGACCGAAAAAATAGTAGAAAATTACCTTATGTGTACTATAAGAACAAAATATCGATAACTATGTGTGACATTTCTAAGTGGGGGAGGGGGGGTCTCCAGAGAAACGAACATATGACGTTTCTCATGGACAAAATCGATATGTGAGGCTTCCCTAATATTTGAAAATATCTTATTTCAATAAACTACAGCTATATTTATAGAAAAATTGGGTCCAAAAATTGGGTCAGTCTTTTTTTAAAGACCCAATTTTTCTATAAATATATTATAGCTGTAGTGTAGTTTATTGAAATAAGATATTTTCAAATATTATTTAGATATAGATGGATCCATTGCGAAATTGGATATAGACAGCTGGAAAGAACATCATAAAATTAGTATAACTTCAAATTTTGTATATTTATTACGCGGCGAAAATCGATACCCTGTTCTCAAAACGGTATCAATTTGGCCACACATAAATACAAAACTATAGCCTTTATGACAAATTTTTCAAACTTCGCGAGCGTTTATTTTCGATATTTTACAACATTTCGCGACCAAACTTTGCAATTATACTAATTTTATTATGCTCTTTCTAGCTATGCCGGTAAAAGATATCCTTCCTCTTGTCTAGATACTAAAATTTAGTATATAACGCAATGGGTCACTGTTTGTTTACAATCACGTACTCAGAGTATCCTAAATATAGACGGCCGAATATTTTGTATTTTTGATTGATTTTTTATCTTAATTTGATAAACTTTGTGGTATATAACTACAATATGATTCACTTATGTTTTAGCAAGATCTTATTTAGCATTTTTTGGCGTTATAATGCACGATGTTTCACTCGCAGCGAGGTTTCTCGACATGCGAATAATTATATAGACACATTTGTTTACATTACGTTATTACCTGCGTGGTGCGACTGTTGAAACAACGTTTTCGGCTGCTTGAAACATACAGGTGGTCTACATAAGATTTATGCAACTCAAGCAGTGTTTTTATGTTCAAAACTTTTAGCATGTGTTGAATTTGTAAACTATCCGCGAACTTTTAATGAATGGGTTGTCAGCGTCATTTCCAGTGAGCACCAAAGAATTGTAAATTTCACGCGTCGATTAAAATAGTTTGGAAAAAATCCCCCAATTTTTGTTTTGATGGAATTATAATTTACAATTAGTATTTTAAAAAATATTTAAGTAGAAGTTTGTGGCTAGTGCCACTTTTGCAAAATCCGATCGTAAAAACATGTAATTTTGAGGACCTAACCCATGTTGAAAAAGTACCTTGAAGCACGCTCGTGTAAAAAGACGTTTTAAAAGGGTTTGAAATGCGTAGATGCTTGATATGTTCGTGCAAAGACCTTAACTTTCACATTATAAACATAAAAATTGGAAAGCGGGCCGTTCGTCTGTGCATTTGAGGGATACAGATGTGGTTTTTTACGTTAGCCAAAGCGTTGAGATCCCAATTAAAGCCCTAAGGAACAAAAGTTTAAAATCTCGAGAAATAACGTGAGATGAAAAATTCTGAATGTGATTTTGTAGTATGCTTGTTAAGTCTAATAAATAAGAAAAGTTAGAGGCAAGGTTGATTTTCGAAAAAAAAATCAGTGGTCGGTTCTTACGGAGACGGCCTCTTAAGTCGTATTGAGATGCAGATGAATTAAAAAGTATTTAAACTGCCTTGTTTCCACAATTTTTGGTTCAGTCCTTGGTATTCCTACTTTGCGACAAATGTACACTAAACTGTGATCGCTTAGTCCTAAATGTATCACTCCAGAGTCAATAATTTTGGTATCGCTAGCTTTAGTCATTATTATGTCAATTAATGTTATAGATGTTGGCGTTATTCTAGTCGGACTTGTAATGTGGTGCTTTAGCTGAAACTCATCAGATCGGATAACCTTTTTGTATGATGAGTGGGATTGTTTGCCATTATATCGCAATTTTTCCCGTTTGTAATCTAAAATGACTGAAAATTGCAAACTTCGCAAGGCTATATTATCCGCATTTTACAACTTTTCGCAACGAAACTTTGGAATATTACTAATTTTGTGATGCTCTTTCAAGCTGTGATGAAATTTTTGTCTAGACTTGTGAGTTCAAAATTTTGGTTAATTGGGGAATGGTCCATTCCTATTAAGAAATTGCTTTATATTTTTTGCTAAGACTGATGTACCCTGCTTATTTAAGTGCAGTCCGTATTTATTTAAATGGTTTACGTCAATATTATTGTTCCTGATAAGACATCAATTTCGTTCTATACATAGTTGGGCTAATCTCTTGTTATATTCGTTTACCTTATCAGCCAATGTTTTATCGTCATTTCATGTTATGATTTCTGATAAAACTAATTCTATATCAGTCCTGTTTTCTCGAGTAATGCTGTCTCCAAGCTTTTGTACATGTGTCAACAATTCATCTATTTTAATTTACCATGTATTTTGAGAGTCATTATCAGTAATTATTGCATGAATGGAATACCAGCTTTTGTGATCACCAGTTTAATAATACCAGCCAATCCTTCAATCGTATCATTGTTATTGATGTATTGTTATTATTCAAATTCATGGTAATTATGATTCGAAATAGTAAAGATTGAACCAATCTAATCTTATTTTGGCAAAGTACTTTAATCAATATTTATTTACCACACATGAATTCAAATATTAATTATGGACTGATCATTACAGGCAGTTTATTTTACTAGCAGACTAATGTTCAATTCACCAAAAATTAAAATTATGTATCCTTCAATTCTTTATGCAACATGTAGCTTGTCCATTTAACGATTAAAACTTTTATATTATGCCACATCCGGAGTTTTTTTTTCTGTTGAATTGCAGCATGATACACGGATCCTCTAAACTGTGAACAGGTGCAAGATGATAATCTTAAACCAGAGAAGATACGGGCGCAACGTTCCATGCAGCATTGACCGACCTACAATGCAGTCTAGATCACAGCATGTGTTACCGAACATATGCGTTCTTTGTCAGAAAGAAAAGACGATCACATGCCGAATCATTCGTAAAAGGAAAAAGGAACATCTTGTGAAATGTTCTACTATAGATGCCGTTAATTTGAAGCAAGCAGCAGAGGACAACAAAAATGAAACCCTGCTCATGCAGATCAAGGATAAGGATTGCGTGGCTATTGAGGTAAGGTATCACAATTCTTGCTACAAAGATTACACCCGCTACCTTACGAAACCACAATCTGATGATACAAGCAAGAATGATACATCTTATTCAGTGGCATTTGAAGTATTTCGTGAGAAGGTGAAATCCAGCATCATTGAAAACAAAGATATAACGAGACTGAAAACACTCAATGACATGTTCATCAAACAGGTTAAATTAACACATGGAAAAGAAGCAGATTCCTACAAAACTGGCAATCTGAAGACGCGTTTAATGAAGACATTTCCTCAGTTGTGTTTCATTACCCCACGCATGAGATCGCAAAGCGAAATAGTATATGTTAATGACATTTCGACAGCTGCACTTGTAGAGGAGAAGGAATTGCTTCAAGATGCAATGCAAATCACTGCAGACAGAGAGGAAGATTCGACGAATGAAATCGTCAAAGCCCCAACACCGTCCAAACAGAGTAACATCTTCGATGCCCAAACAAACGAACTTAAAGACAGCTACATGACAGCATTTAAGTTAAGAAATATCATAAATGATGTAAAACCAACCATGCCCTGGCCTCCAACTTCAGAACACCGGAATAAAAAACCCCTGCAGAAACATTAGTTCCATGCAGCCTCTACAACTTCATCGCATGGACAGTTGGAGCATCAGAAGAGCCAGATTTTGAGAAATTTGTTCAAGTAACTCCATCAACTCATAAGAAACTTCTGTCTATTTCACAAGACATCATTTCCCTTGCCTCAAAAGGACGGAAGTTGATGCCAAAACACATGTCACTAGCCATGGCTATTCGTCACCTCTCAGGATCTGCACAGTTGATCGGCTTGTTGAACGGTTTTGGCCATCGTGTTTCACACTCTGTTACGTTGAACCATGACACTGCACTAGCTAACCAGGAAAGGAAAGTCCGGAAAGAAATTTTTCCGGGAAAAATTTTTTAGAGAGGGGCCCCTAAAAAAAAATTTGCCCCGGGCCCCCGCCAACCTCTCGGCGGCCCTGTTTGGGACAATAACGACTTTGGTGAGGAAACCTTGTCGGGTCATGGAACGACTCACAACACAAAAGATAGTTATTCAGCATGGCAACACCACTGCATCGACAACTGATCCTCCAAATGCATCGGCAACTGATCCTCCAAATGCATCGACAACTGATCTTCCAAATGCCTCGACAACTGACCCTCCAAATGCATCGATAACTGATCTTCCAAGTGCATCGACAACTGATCCTCCAAATGCATCGACAACTGATCCTCCAATTGCATCAACCAACTGATCCTCCAAATGCATCGACAACTGATCCTGCAAATGCATCCACAACTGACCCTGCAAATGCATCCACAACTGACCCTCCAAATGCATCCACAACTGATGTCCTAGAGAAGAGAACACGGAAGAGGTCAATGGAACCAC
>CACRXK020003520.1:19064-35801 GCA_902702795.2 Paramuricea clavata | reverse complement strand
AGAAGAAAAAAGGGGGCAAAGATAAAGCTGAAGAGGGAAAAACATAGCTTGTGAGTGCGTTTTGACTGAAAGTAGATATACTCACTTTAGTAATGTTTTAATCTTGTATATTTAGTGATTTGTATTCAATGTATGTTGTAGGCTATCTTAAACGGTCGTTTTCTCAAAATAGCATTTTCGGTCATCCGGAAACCTTTTAAAAAGGATAATTCAAAAACAATATAACGAAATGACCTGAAATTTTCTATGTGGTAATATAGATATCCTTTCTTGTTCCTGAACCTAAAATATTATGTATCTTGTGAATAGATCGTTAAACAACAGGATTTGAAGCACCCCGCTGTGCTGTAAAAATGGATTTGCCCTATTTTTTTTGTGAAAAACAACAAATGCTACCAGGTTTTTTAGGTTCATCCCCTAGATGTGCCCTTTCTGAATATAGGAATAAGAGTTATTTGTATTTTTAGCTCTTCTTTGGTTCTGTATCCTTTTTAAAAAATGGTGACTAAAATCAAAGTTGGGGGTCATTATCTTGGTTACCATGGCAACATATGGCTCAAAAAGTATGTTGTTGTGCTCACTTTATCAAGCCCTCTCCAGTCAAAGTACTGGTGATTGATTTGCAGCTGTTTTGGCCATAAATGAAATCAGGGTGGAAGACCACCTTAAGGCTCTTTTCCACTTATCGCAAGTGTATGCATCTATAGTAATTAAAATAAGCTGTCGAGTATTGCGACTGAATGAAAGTGCTCGGCTACTCGCAGTGAGCTTGCGAGTTCACTCTTGCGATGAGTGGAGAAGAACGTTTTAAGCCCTTTTTCAACAGGCGAATTTTTTGACTTTTTCCCTTGTCAGCATCGCTTATCACGCCACCAGAAGCGATGCAGACAAAGAAACAAGTCGCTTCGCGTGAACAAGTTCGCCCATAGCGGAAAACGGGCATTAATTGCAGAACGTACGACCTTGTACGACATTTCTGAAACATTTTTACCTCTGCAAAAAAGAAAATTAAAAGAATATTCAATTTATACTCACCACAACTAGGTTAGGCGGCACAAGTGTCAAAACGGAAATATATCGTTCAACAAGTGGTGGAAATCCAATGACTAATTTGCACTTGACATGTCCATCTTTTCGTTCGTGTACTGTCGAGTCTCTGCACCAATGATGGCACAAAATCTTTATAATCTTCAACATGCGACACCACATGGTATATATTCTCCATTGAAAATCTGAATTGGTTAGATTTAACACAGTTATCTATACAGGGATATCTGCATTTTTAAGCTGGTACTTCGACGTTTCAAGTATAACCTCTAACTCCAATAGGCCTTCGCTTGCCAAAGCCAATAGGCCTTCGCTTGAAACGTCGAAGTTTTATTTATATTTTTCAGGTAGGATCCTTTCAAGCTTTCAGGTGTTATTATCATCCACCACTTACGCTTCGGGTATATGTACATTAATTGTTACAGGATGCGATGGCCGTATTTATATTATACAAGAAGCCTTAGACGAATGGAATTAAAGTTCTTGTGTTAAGTGCGACTAACATAAATATGAAATGAACAGTTGAACACAACACTACGAATGAAACCACAAGAAATGAAATATTTCGATATGAGGACCATCTACAGTGTTTCTTTGTTACGTGCGTCCAAGTTTCGTCGTCTGGTATGCACGAAACAAATTCAGGCTGCGAGCAGACTACTCGTATACGTAAACTAAACAAAATACAGACAACTTTACTTTTCTATCGCAACACTAACCCTTCTTCTACCCCTACCATCAACCACAAGCGTCCACTAAATCGGACTGTTCACAGCAATTAACTGTCTACGGGTCAGCAGGGGTTTCAGAATAAGCCGGCGGCCGGCGGAGTTCCGCCGGCTACTTGAACTTTTACCGCCGGCTACTTTTCGTCTTGTCACAGGAAAAATTTTATATACAAAGGTACAAGCGAACCAACACGATGTTTGTTATGTTCCAATTGGAATTCAAGCAAACATCACTTATTTTGGAAGATCAATAAAATCAATAATACATAGTATCAAACATAGCTTGCTTTCTTAAGTTGCTGTCGTAAAAGCGATAATATAAACATTCTTTGTTTTCTCGTCGCCATCTTAAATTTCGCAGCAAATGGTCATCGGCTCTGAATCTCCCTGCATGAACAGGAAGATGACTCTGATTGACTCTGGCAGTGACTTAAGCATTGGGGAATCCGAATTTGACAGTGAGCCAGAGAACGAGTCAGATTCAGAGCTACTTTAGCAAATGTTTTTCTAGTGACTAATTCTTTGACAGTGAACTAATTGTGGTAAAGTGATGAAGTAAATTCATTACGTACATAAGTATAACATCATTTGATTAACAATTTCGGATTCATAAATTAATACTAATAGTGTACGTTGTCATTCTCTTCATGCAGCTGTAAAAATTAAACTACTTGTAGAACAATGCATTAAAGTACATTGTCACTTACAAGTATAAATGCAAATGACATCTAAATCTAACAAGTCAACAGTTGTACTTTGTCTCTTTAGTTTTTCTATATTATTTGATTGTTAAGGCCCATCATTTACACGGCGATTGTTGCTGCGATTTTAGTTGCGATTTTCTCCTTTTGGAGGATATGAAGGAGTAGATTACTTAATAACGTTGTTATGAAATTTCGCAACCTGGAACATTTATAACTCATCCACTCCTTCACATCCATCAGAAGAAAATCGCCCTAAAATCGCAGCAAAAATCGCCCGTGTAAACTGGCCTTTAATGGACCAATCCCCAATTAACCAAAATTTTGAACTCAACAAGTATAGACAAACATTTCATCACAGCTTGAAAGAGCACCACAAAATTAGTAATATTCCAAAGTTTCGTTACAAAATGTTGTAAAATACGGATTGTATAGCCTTAAGAAGTTTTCTATTTTCAGTCATTTTGTATTACAAACTGGAAATGGTTACCACTTCTGTGCGTAATAAAAAATGACTGAAAATTACAAACTTCCCAAGGATATATTATCCGCATTTTACAAAATTTCGCAACGATACTTTGGAATATTACTAATTTTGTGATGCTCTTTCATGCTATGATGGAATTTTGTCTGGACTTGTTAAGATCAAAATTTTGGTTAATTGGGGATTGGTCCGTTTGCGGCGAAATTTTTAAAAATTTCCATGCGAGGGCACGCCCCCCTCCCCGCGCGAATTTTTAACTTTCAGTCACAACCGGCTACTTTTTTGGTACAGCCGCCTACTTCAAATCATTCTGAAACCCCGGCGGGTGTCACTTGGTTGTTTCCAAAGCAAGAAAACAAACTTCTTACTCTCCTTCGCAATCTCTGTAACCTCGATAAAGCTAAAGTAGAATTGCTTGTTTAACTAATTTTCCACAGACTTCACTTGCAGATGGTGTTATCATAGCTACCTGGGGCCGGTTGTATAAAAACGTAGTTAGCGCTAACTGCAGTTAAAAAGTAGTTAAAAAGCCTTAAAAAATAGTTAACTATAATCACGTAGTTAAGCCGGTTGTATAAAAGTGTAGTTAGCCTTAACTGCAGTTAAAAAGTAGTTAAAGTTAACTATGCTTTAGGGTATAGTTAACTGTCCAAAACGTAGTTAAAAATGGCGTTTGTATAGGAGTGAACAACATTTTTCAGTAAAACAATAATGAAAAGCAACGTTTACCTGAGATTTTCAATCGCTATCTTTCCTGTGAATGTTTCCTGACAATATAAACTCTTCAAACGCTATCGCTTTGGTGTTTTTACGAAAACAGAACATATTTTTGCACAGGACGACTTCTCGAAGACGAAGTATGGTCCATTACACCAAGAAACACTGATATATGATTGCCAAACAGCTATACCTTGGTTTAACGTAGGCATCTCAAGGAAAAACTGCATTCTTTTATGATTTTTGTGGCGGTTTTTCCTTGTTTTCTTGTATTTTTCACTGTTTTCTAGTGTTTTGAATAAAATTCCCGCCTATTTGCAAAATACGAGTCCACAATCATGTTGAAAATGTGTGTCAGCGGTCGTTATTCGCTGCTTACTTTATGTAATTTTGTGTTTAAACGCCCCACGCAAGCCCCACGCACAGTTAACTACGTGATTAGTTAACTATCCGACTAACTACGTTTTGTGCAACGCAGTTAAGTCATGTAGTTAACTAATTATAGTTAAGGATTTAACTGCAGTGATTAGCGCTAACTACAGTTAGCGCTAACTACGTTTTTATACAACCGGCCCCTGACTTTTGTCGTCTTTAACCCCCGACGGGTGCTCTAACTTGCGAGATGAAGGAAGGATTACATCTGGGAAAAAATCATTATCATCAATGTCTTCTAATACCAACTCATCTTCAATTTTAGAAGAGCGTTTTTCCGGCTTTGAACTGGATCGTTTCTTAGGATTTCCTGTTTCAACATCGGTATCTTGGTTCAAAATACACTCTCCTGTTTTATTGACCAATCCGGTAGTTAAATTTGATTGAAATTCAATTGCTTTTCCAATCACTACAAGATCCTGTAAGCTACCCAATTCACTAACATTGCTTCAGTAGAAATGTCCACATTCGGCAGCAGAAATTCCCGGTACTCCGCTTGCAGAATAATGTTTATACTCTGGATTTGATAAATTGCAAAATGTTTCCGAGTCCCACCGACTTTCAACGTTTAATCCTTTCTGTAGACTTTCACGACGTAGTTTCTCATCAAAGCCATTTCCATTTTTAAGGTCAACATTGTTCTTTCCTTCAATAGTAATTCCAACTTTCTGTGCATAATTTTGTCCCTTCATGTTGCCGTTTCTTTTTGCTTTATCTCTAAGTTCATTCTTTGCAAAGTTTACTTCGATAGTACTCGCTCTTTTTATACTAATTCCAAGTTCATTCTCTGTATAATTTTGTTCCTTGATGACGATATTTCCTTCAGTAATAGCTTCTGAGCCCTTTCTTTGCTTCTCAACATTTTCGCCTTCACATGTAACCAGGGCGCTTATATATAGTGGACGGTGCAACGCGCTGATGTCGCGCTGATCGATGTGTGATTCGGAAAAGGACTGGCACGAGCGTGCTTTTCGGCAAAAGTTGACGAGCGTGATTTTTCCTGCTGTTGTATTTTCGCTGTTTTTTCATTAACTACGAAATTCTTGAGGATGTTTTTGCACTGTAACGACAAAGTGGTAACTAGTGTATCGTACGAATGCTTGTTTGGCCTGTATAGTTGAATTTTGAAAGAAATATTGAGGATAATGAGTCGGGCTTTTGATGCTTCAATAAAGGGAAATTTTCAAAACAGCATTTGGGCATGTTATCAAGTCGTCCAAACTTCGAAATTCAGTTGATGGTAAAGATTATAATTATGTGCTTATCTCCAAACGTTTTCATAAGGCTCGGAGTTGAGCAATTGAATATACAGCGTTGGAAAGTGAGGTATTTTTGTGTGTTAAATTTTGCCTCGTTAGACCATTATTATGTCGCTGCAAAAAAATAAACAATAATTGTATTTTGGCCATGTCATGATTTTTTGTTATTATGTTAATAATTTTGTACGACTTTTAAGGCATTCAATTGAAGTAACTCTGAGCCGTAAACATATTTTACTTCTTGGCCTTTGAATCAAAATACGACTCGCTCGGACGTTTGTTGAGTGCAATAGTCGTAAACGTTTCGTCCCAACTTTGATTTTTTTTGACCGGCTGGCCAAGACAACTACTCGTAAGGATTCGTTAAAAAAATACAAATTCAAGTTGAGCATTTCTTGATTTTCAACTGAAAAGATCAACTAGTGGCTAACATTAATTGTGAATTGTATTCTATCGAACGTGAACGATACGTGTATGTACGAAGAGTTTTAAAAACCTATCACGTCATGCTTCTTGCGAAAGCAACCGTTCGTAAGCTTTCGCAAGCGTTTTGAGCAAAAACTCTAAAATATTGGCAGTATTACCTGAAAATACAATAGCAGAATCTACTAAATTATCGTATAACATCGGAATTTTACCCCCAATATCTATTTCTTCATCAAAACTTGACTACAAAACAGTCAAAACTTCCAGCTCAGTTTTCCCGCCATATTTATCCTTGCAATAAGACAACGTCGCCATAGTAACCACAACAAACTCGTTACCAGTACAATGCATCACACATCGATCGGCGCGCCTATAGCCGTTTCAGCGCCCTATATATAAGCGCCCTGCATGTAACGGTCATCGTCCGCTCCATCCTCGATAGCTTTCTGAATCGCGAGTGGAACACGCACGGGAAACGCTCCTTCCGGTTTACAGTTCGTGGACGGATCCTCGACAATCTTGTCCATACATCGGTACATTAAAAAACTTAGTGCGCATGTCGCAGTGATACCGAAGTCCTGTTGAACATATTTCCCTTTCTTGCAAAGGAACCCATAAAAACATTTCTGTTTTCCATTCATTTCCATTAGTTAAGTCAGCCAAGCAACAATATATTTCAAATAAAATTCTCTCTGAAGTAATATACATCCGCGCGCTTCAAAACAAATACAATTATGATTAACTCGCGCGTTCTTTGTTACATCACCTAATTGAGCGCAAGGTCATTCGTTGCTTGCTACATCACGTAATTAGACGTGACGTCTTAATTGATGTGACATTTTAATTCATCGACAATTTTAGCCTGCGTAATTGAACAAGCAATCTCAAACTCATTAATAATTCATGAGTAAATTAGCCAACCATACTGTTCATTTTGCTCACATAATAATACTGGATACCTGGTGAAGTATATTGATCCAGTCCAAGGACTGGATCAAAATTAATTCAGTCCTTGGACTGGATCAAAGTTAATTCACCTCACGTTAAATAGTGATATATTCGTATGAGATGTCATTTCAAATACTCCAATTCGGACTGGACTATACGGTATTTCAAATCCTCGGCTTCGCCTCGGACTTGATCAAATTGCGCGGACTTGAAATCTGTTACCAACCTCGTTCCCAGGCTCTTTGCTCTTGGGAATTTTGCAAAGAGCCTGGGAACGAGGTTGATCTGTTACTTCGCCAGCATGACAGAAGGCCTATTCAATTTTGTGCGGCTTTATTCGAACCTTTAATACGTGTTAGTTTATTTAATTTCGATGGTCAACAGAAAACCAGTACAAATGTTTGCACTATAAATATATGAACGTTTATCTTGTAAAAACGTTTACTTTTACGCATTGAATGTTAATATTTAATACTTAATACTTCTATCCTAGATTGTTTCGTGAATTTTCAATCTTGTTGAATTACATATAAACTTTTTTTCTGTGTTGGTGTTGTGTACTCAGGTGAATATGATGTTTGTGATGTTACTCTCAGTGTATATCCACACCGTGGCCAGACATATTTTTCAAGCTTGCCCGCGGTGTGGATATACACTCAGAGTAACATCACAATACATAATACATATAAACTTGCTAATTTCCTAAAACATTTATCTGCCCGGCTGTTTTTATAAAGTCGACAAGTTTACCAGACCATTGTACATTAATTAACGTATACGGGCGAAAAAAATAGGAGAGCCGACGAAAATTTGCCCGACATTGATGGAAGCTACCCGACATTATCATGGGTGATGGGTTTATTGACAGATAAATAGAAGGTAAATAGGAGTAACACATTTTAGTATACAGACCATAGGTAGCCCAACAATCCGCACGCCGTGAGTAATACAATATCACATCATATCATATCATAGCGCGGAAAGAAAGTCATTCAATCTTAAAACGATAAATAAAAAAATTATAGAACTAAAACATATATAGAGAGTATAGTACCTCTTTGATTCATTCTTTATATTCCTTAAGATACTGGTACTCATTCTACTGTGTGCAATTTAAATTGAATGAAATCAATTTCAATCTGTTATTCAGTTTCTCTGACTAAACATTAATATTTATTTCATATCTCAACAATAATATAAGACGAAATACATTTATACCGAGGTGAGCACGTCTAGCAATCGCCTGGTTTTTAACATAATTAATATATAGAATCTCTCCAACTATATGCTGACTCGGGGGCTACAGCTAACCTTGCTCGTATGCCTATGCACGTACCCCACTTCATGTTTGTAAACAGGTTGTTGGGGGGATTGCTTTGAACTTTTCGTTCACCTACTGTAGATTAAGGCAACCAGCTTTCGAACATGTACCTACCCCTGGGGTCAGCTGGTTAAATTTAACCTGCTGGTCCCGGTTGCTCAAACCTCCTGGGTTAAAATTTCACCCCTTGTTTTATAGTCTGTGTAGATCTGAATGTCCATTGAGCTCAAACTTCAGAAAATAAAACTTCTAAAATATTTTCAAGTTTATAAGTAAGCGGTTCAGAAGTTTGCTCGGACGTTTATCGTTAACCTAGGATTAAGATAACCGGCCGGCTTTCAAACGGCCGGCTTTCAAACAACCGGTCCCTGTTTTAATTTATGTATTTCTGCACTTCTGATTATTTCACAACTTCAGAGAAGTAAACTCCTATCAATCCAGACTAGATTTTTCTCAAGAATCATTTCCAAATTTGTAAACAAGCTGCCAGGAAGTTTGCTTTGAAATTTAGGTTAATCTAGGGTTAAGGCAAGCTGGTCATAGCCTGCGAAGCAGGCTCTGCTGATTTTGGCTTTTGAACACCTGGTTCCTGGTGTATACTTTTTGTAGCAACCAAGGCAGTGATGTAACTTAGCACTTGCCCACTTGCCATTATGTAGGGCAAATAAAAATTGTTACGGATAAGTAGAAGTTTTTTGTTAATAGCCCAATAGGGCAAGCTGTTTTACGCTACACAAGATTGCTTGCTTGGTTATGGCATACATTAATGCATTTTGTGTCTTTATTAGTAAATCAGCTGAACACAGCACTTCATTATTACTGTAATTCCTCAAATTATGACTCCATAACTAAGGGAAATATATAGGATTACTTAAGGATGTAGATAAATTTAATCAATCCTCATGCACTCAATAATTAAGTTGCTTCAAATTTTGCTAATATGAGAGGGCGCAAAACAAGACCTAATGCCATATGTGAATTTTATTCTGGGCGACAATTTTCTTGTCTAACTTACGGCTAGCAGGACATGAGCTAATATCCTTCTGCCCTAATTAAATGTTACTCCACTTAGCGCAAGAGAGGATTAGTGCAAGAGAGGATTAGTTATTTGCAAAATACTGTATTGATGAATTTCCAGACATGAGAAATTTTAAGGACTTTTCCAACTTGCAGCAATGTTTATGTAAATTATACAGTCTGATCGGTGATCGCATTGTTTTAATTAAATTAGAAAGATAATTCTGAAAGCAATGTTTATGTAAATTATAAACTAAGCCTATTTCAGAGTCATTATAAATATGGCAGAAACAACAACTTGCTGTTGCATGAAACCCTATTTTTAATACATGGCTAAATAGCCGATGAAATTTAGTTGGTGAAACAAGATATTCGACTGGTCTGCAATGGTGGAGGGGGGTGTCAGAGCCATCGCAGAACTAGTCTGCGAAATGGGATAAAATCTATTTGTCGACTTTCCCTAAACTGTTGTCTGGAGCAAAATATTGTACCATCCCTGGAGGCAGATAAATTTTGTATTTATGTACCGGGTGTATGCCAACATTTATGGTCTGGTACTTATTTGTTTTCAACCAAGTACCACATAGATATGCAAAACTCTTGCTATCTGCATACTTGCATTTACCCGTACCATAGGAACTAGCTAGCTTACCAAACCCAAGGTATTCAAAACCGTATACGTAATTAGGGCATATAGGACCTGTATACAACTGACATGTCTTTGCATGAGACATGACAGGCCTGATGGGACTAAGGAATGTCGATGCCATTTTAGTGTTTGTGCATGTACTTGTCGTCCTTCTCATTCTAACTTGTAGTTTCAGGTTAGTGAATGAATACCTTTCAGAAACCTGTACTTTATGTATATCACTTCAAAAGAGGAAGTCCACTTTGAGGCTTAAAGGCCATGTAAAGTCCGTAATGTAAACAGACGCTTTGTTTACATTTTGAACTCAGTGCTACAGTTGTAAAATATGATATTATACTGAATTTTTAACACTCTTTTGGTTCACTATGCTTGTAAATATGTAAATACAGACTAGAGATTCAATTCAAGAAAGTTTGGAAGGTGCAAAATATTAATAACATTTCGATGGTCGGGTCCCGACCAATGAAATGTAAGCCTGTGGAGAACATACTGTATGACATTGTGCAGAACAGACTTTGCATGGCTTTACGTTTGTACCAGATCAAGTACGAGGCAATTGTCATTAAGAATACATATTTATTATATAAACATACTGTAAGTGTTATATAGAGTTTTTGGCCACTGAGAAAAATCGTATTTAAACACATGTAAAAAATACGATATTTTTATGTGTGAAAATATCATTTGTTGTACCAGGGAATAAAACGCATTGCCACAGACATTTTATTGTTTTTCACTGAATTTTGTTTATATAATAAACAGAATAATACATGGGTGCTTGGAAATACCAGATTTATTTCTCGTGTTGAACATGATATCTCACTCGTTCCCTGCGCTCACTCGTGAGATATCATGTTCAACACTCGAAATAAATCTGGTATTTCCGATCACCCATGTATTATTCTCTATTTTATCTTGAATTATGGGCCAATCATTTATTTATACTGTTAACACACCCCTCCCCCTCCGGGCATACCCCTGGCATTTGACACATTGCTCTATCCCCGAGTGGGAAATTTGACCTTTTGAACTACTGTTAGCTAGGGTATGGCATTTGACACTGAATCAAAATACATGGGGCATTTGACCATTTATACACCAGATTGTGCAAGGTCTGACACTATTAAAAAGCATCAAAATTCAAAATGGAGTATTTTAAAATACTTTAGGAAACTTTATAAAGCATGAGATGTACGTTTTTAATACAGTGTCTCACTTATTAAAATGTTGAAGTTACCTTCAGAATTCAGTGTTTGTTTTCACACAATTCCAAACTTGAACTGATAGAATTACAGTCAGAATGATCAGGGTTTGGGGCATTTGACCATCAATTTTCCATTATATGTGGGGCATTTGAACAGGATTTTTGTCCTGGGAGTGGGAAATTTGACCACAAAATTTCAAAATGCCCAGGGGTATGTAAACAGTATAATTAAATTGATTGGTGCATTATCATACCCTGCATCCATATCCCTGGCAGGATCACACCACATCACATCATCAATGTTCAAATTCCTGACAACTGTGATGAGTGTTCAAGGCGAATCGCCATTTGGCCAAACCCCTCACCCCGGGATTTTTGATACGTGCATTACTTCACGTGGAATATTCCTATAGAATAATAATTATCAATTTAGTTTTATACTTACCCTATTAATTTTCTGTTTGAATATTCCTTTCTTTTATTTGACGTTAACACCCCAGGCACTTGAAATAACCGCCTTGACGGCTGTGATTTAAATGATTTCTTTCTGTGTAAGCTAGTATTCGTTTCAAATTCATACAGTATATTTTGCTGATTACTCATTGACCTTCTGATGGCCTTCTGATGGAATGGGCATAGAAAATGCGTACAAAAAATCCTGAAAAAAAACAAACAAAAAATTCGAAATAAAATATTAAACAAAACTATAGACTTGTACAACACAATACTGCATTACCTTCTCTCTATCATAAAAGGAAAACCTAGTAAACATGATCTCAAAATATTATTTCTATCGATAAATTTTCCGACATGATAGCCGGCCATATCGTTTGTTGACGTTTGACGTCATTGCGAGCCTGTGATTGTCCTGCGGTTTTAGACAACAGAACATGACGTCACTTACGTTTAAAGGAAATTTTTTAAAGGAAATTTTGGAAAATTGACTGAATTTTTATGTATTTTATATCTTGTATTGCCTCAAAAACAGAAAGAATTTAAATATAAAATTTCAGTCTGTTATCTAGCATTATGTTAGAGGTAACACAATGATAAACAAAAACAAAAACTTCTACGAAAAACTAAAATTATAGAATAATTTCAGGAAGATTCACAGCCTTTGCAAAGGAATTCGATTTTGGATTGTGGAAGTGAAATGAAAACGAAGGAGGAATCTTAAAAAATACAAAATACTCAAAAGTTGAATTTGTTTCTACGTTCAAAGCGTGAAATAGTATCATTTATTTGAGTAAAAAGAATAATTTACTCTTACTGTGTATTATTGTGATAGCAGAAGCGAAGAACAAGGAATAATTGTGTAAATTATGGATCTACGAAAAGTTTCTGATCAAGACAAACTTCAACTATGTCGTCGATATTTTGTGATAGGTTTTGCCTTTCTTCCGTTTCTGTGGTTTGTCAACTTCGTGTGGTTTTTCAAATACGCCTTTTATGTGAAACACTTCGAAGGACAGAAGAAGATGAGATATTATTTGACTGGTTCGTTGATTGGATTTTTGGTGTGGTTTATTGGCTTGACAGTTTGGATAAGTGTGTATCAAAAGAACAGAGCAAGTTGGGGGGCAACTGGTGACATGATATCATTTTTAATTCCCCTTGGAGAACCATGAATATAATTGAACCGACAACCTATTTGAACATTTGATATTCTTGTACAGATATAGAAGTGCTGTGCATCAAATTTACAATGGACAATTGCTTTAACTATTTAGATTTGCTGTGGACCTGTGGTTAATATTCATCAGATACTGAATCCACTGTTCTACAGCTATTTATCCAACAGCATTCGTAATACAGTAGATAATTAAAGACCATGTAAAGTCTGTTCTGCGCAGGCCTACATTCCGACCCGACCATTGGAATGTCATTAATATTTTGCAAGTTTCGAACTTCCTTGAATTGAATCTCTAGTCTCATATCGAACCAGAAGAGTGTTAAAAAATCAGTATAATATGTATCTAATCATATTTTACAACTATAGCACTGAGTTTACAATGTAAACAAAGCGTTTGTTTGCATTACGGACTTTACATTGCCTTTAACATTTTTTTCTGAAAATAATTTTTCCTGAAAATTTAACCCTACAATACCTGTTTTTAAATTGTGGATACCAGATGTCGAAACTTCAGTATTGCATGTGGACACCCAAGAAGTTCTTGTTTGAGCCATTTTCATTTCCACCTTTTTGACAAAGACAATTACAAATATTGTGAGTTTTGCTGTTAATTAAATTAACAATGAACTCTGTCATTAGGTAATCTATGATGTTACCACTTACATTTAGACTATGTTTACACTACACTGCCAGGGCAATTAATACCGGAAGAATTTAGATGTGTTGACGCTGCATCGTTACAGTTTGTTTACAAATTAAATTAGCACTCATGTAAACTCAAAACATAATTTCCAATGGAGCAAAGAAATTTAAACGAAAAATACTGTTTTGAGACCTGAGATGCTTGGTTTGCAAGTGGTACAAAACAAATTATAGCGATTGTGTTCACACAAAGCCACTAGGCATTCCGTTTTCATCTTGCTGTATTTACAAACCATGTTCAAATTGCTATGGTAAAAGTGGCTTTTTCAAACAATCATGCTTCAGCATTGTGTGAACACTTTGGCCAATTGTAACTTTTGATTGTAGTCTAAGACTTGTAGTTTTGAGGTTATTGTAGCTAAATAATGTAAAGGAATGAAAGTATCTGGTCAGCACGCATACACTTTTTGCAGAAATGGAGAGTACATTTCTAGTTTCTATGAGTGCATTGATATTTTTTATGCTTAATAAACTATCTGCACTATAGAATAAAATTAATTGTTTACAATTAGAATAAAATGAGAACTACCATCGAATAATAATAAGGGACCGGTCATTATTTATGGAAGGGGGGGAGGGGAATTTTTTCTTTTCTAAATTTTTAAAATTGAAAGCCCCCCCCCTAAAGAGCAGAAATTTTATGATAACCCCCCCCTGCATATTAGAATATTTTTCTTTGACCCCCTCCCCCATTTTCATTTTTACTCGTCAAATGGGGATACCCAGGCGTTATAGTGTTAATTATTAAATAAGAATATGGAACTGGCAAGATATTAACGTCGACCAAAAATATATATTAGCAGAAAATTATGATTAATAAAAGAGGAGTATTTTTATATATAACACTGAAATCAGGTTTCCATTTGGTCTGGGCAATTGTAACCATGTTTAAGGCTGCAATAGCAGCCGTAGTAGGTAATGTTGCCATAGCAGCTGCGCAGCAACAATGAGAGTAGGCTCGGTCCCAGCAGTTCCCTCTAAGAGGGAACGGATGGGACCGAGCCTACAATGGGAGCAAGAATCAGTAATATTAGCAGCAAAAGGAGATAGCAATAAAAATTCTGCCAAGGCATACCTGCGAAATACAATGTATAGTTGTCTATACATCCTATTTTATGTGAGATTAAAAATTATATAAAATAAAATAAAATGACATATACTAGCTACCAGATAAAATCCTTTAGAATGAACGTGGGTGGGTGGGGAAAAGGTATCGAAGCGCAAAACTTGCTGCAGCTAGGCAAAGCATACAATGGCAGAATGAATAGTAAATACCCAGACCGAAGCACTGATTACAAAGCATGAAACAACCCCCTTTGATCGATATGACGTCACAGACTCCCCTCAGCGGATGTGGCCTGCATAATACATCCGCCGTTAACCTTGCTTAATTTAAATGTATTTAACACGTCAAGAGCTGATGTAATAATACATTGTCAATTTAACTAGTCTGCAATCCGTAAAGACTGATTTGCATACAGCACACACAATACAAGATGAATCCAGACTATTTCACATCAGTGACCATGATTTAGTTGCAACATTTACAACCAAATGGATACTAGGTTATTAAGCAAATTCCTTCAAATTTAATTGCACCCCCCCCCCCAATCATTTTCTTGAAAAAATTTAATAGCCCCCCCTTCTAGTCATTTATTTCTACATATGGCCCCCCCTTATTTTCTCTCCCCCCCCCTTCCATAAATAATGACCGGTCCCTTAGTTGTGATGGTGTTTCGCCAAACAAAGAGAAGGTGGCAGCCGTAAGAGATGCCAAACCCCCAAAGAATGCTGCAGAAGTAAGGTCTTTCCTAGGCCTAGTGCAGTACTGTGCCAAGCTCCTACCTGATTTTGCACAAGTGGCAGAACCAATCAGAAGATTTTCAACATTGAAAGATCTTTTAACTCAGGCCGATACGCTTGCTTACTTCACAAACGATTGTGAAACACGCATTATTGCTGATGCTGGTCCTACAGGGATTGGAGCGGTTCTCACACAGTTACAGGGTGATTCATGGAGAGTAATTTCGTATGCATCTAGGAAACTCACTGACGTCGAAAGGAGGTATTCCCAAACGGAGAAAGAAGGTCTGGCGTTAGTGTGGGCATGTGAAAGATTCAAGTTGTATGTTTATGGTCGTAAATTTGAGCTAGAGACGGACCACAAGCCCTTACAGTATATATACAACACATCGTCTAAGCCGTCTGCACGACTAGAAAGATGGGTCCTTCGGCTACAAGGTTATCACTTCAAGGTTGTCTATCGCCCGGGAAAAACTAACATAGCTGTTGCTTTGTCTAGGTTAAATTCGAAAGTTCCTAAAGACCACAGTGGCGAAACTGTGGATGTTGTTCGAATTATCGCGCAAGAAAGTACACCGGTGGCATTAACAGCTAAAGAAGTTGCATGGAGAGAGAATCGGAGAAAGATCCCGAACTTGTATATGGCGCGGTAGATTGGACAAATCGATGATTTGTCTAATAGATGATCATGTGCACATTTAATACGATGACTGTACACGTTTAATATGATTACAGTGTACATTTAATATGATAATGATCCTTTGATTTGACGATTGTACACCTTTGATTTGACGATTGTACACCTTTGATTTGACGATTGTACACCTTTGATTTGACGATTGTACACCTTTGATTTGACGATTGTACACCTTTGATTTGACGATTGTACACCTTTGGTTTGATCGAAGGCCCGTGAACTTTTAACAGCGGTTGTACAAACACAACCATCTAGCGCTTCAATTTTGGCAAAATGGCGTCCCCAAAAGATATTTTGCGGGATTGTGCTAAATGCCATGGGCGTACGGGAAGCAAAATATTAGTGGAGCGGAAAGAAATTTGCCCGACTTTTTCGGATTGTGCCCGAGTTGTCAAAAAACTTTTTCCGGAGAAACTTTCCAAAAGTGTTGTCGACGGGGGGGGAAGGAGTGCTTACGAAAATTTCCTATTAGATAGCATATTTCCCACAAAATTGACAGAATTTGTCCTATTTATTTTTATAATAAGCCAATATTGCCCGACTGTGAAGCGAATATTGCCCGACTTGCTTTGTTTACCCAACAAACTGGGGGGGGGGGGGCTGCCGCCCCCCTCGTCCGGTACGCCCATGTTAAATGCTAATAACATTTTAAGATTTATACAAGGTAAGCGATTATTAGTGTATTTGCTATCATTCAATTGTTTATGTGAAATTCTTTAAGGTGATGACTATTGTTTATACACGGAACAATTTTTAATGCAAATCGTTGTGCCGGAAAATTAAAATTCCGTGTTTATTATAAATATTTAATAATAATACACGTGTTACACAGACCTTAAAATATCGGTCGGTCACGGACATTGTCCGACCCATTCGTGAAATTGTCCGACGTAGAAAGGAAACCACCGGACATTCTGTCCGACCTAAGTGAAACTGAGGTTTATTGTTTGTCCGACCCGACTCACCCGA